>WNWK01024956.1:0-29060 GCA_009830355.1 Cherax destructor
CCCTTGGAATAGCATATGGCACACTACCAGAGCGCATATAACGTCGAATATACTGACGCTTCACTGGAGAATATTCCACTTCAGTCGCTACTGGAACTGTTTTCAAGAGCTTGGAGTTCATATTCACTATCACTATTATCACCATCACCATTTCTTGCATCTGAGTCCTCTTTCGTTCCGGTACAACTGGACTTAAGGGTCGTCTGGGTTTTCCTCACTATTACTGGTATTATAATCATTAGTTTCATTCACAACCTCCTCAAAACCTTGAAAGTCATCTTCACTGACACTTCCATCTGTATTAGAACTGTCACTTGGGAACAAAAGTGTCCCAATTCGCCGAGGAGTGAGGAGTTTCTTACCGCGAGGCATGGTAGACAAGGCGTACTAAGATGGCATTCCCACAATGCACCACTGGGTCCCCGTTTTTTTTTCCTACTACGCACACTGACCACGCAGATCCATTCTCTCACATCTAGGCCTACCAGCCTTTTGAGGGCGCTATAATTTACGTGTACTAGTACAGCACCAACCCTGAAAGGGTTAAAGCACTCTAGAGCGATAAAATGCATATACAGTACACTCATTACTATTTTTTTTTAACATGTCTGTTGTCTCCCACCGAGGCAGGGTGACCCAAAAAGAAAGAAAATCCCCACAAAGAAAATACTTTTCATCATCATTCAACACTTTCACATCACTCATACTTAATCACTGTCTTTGCAGAGTTGCTCAGATATGACAGTTTAAAAGTCCCTCCAAACTGCCAATATCCCAAACCCCTCCCTTAAAGTGCAGGCATTGTACTTCCCATTTCCAGGACTCAAGTCTGGCTAACCGGTTTCCCTGAATCCCTTCACAAAATATTACCCTGCTCACACTCCAACAGCTCGTCAGGTCCCAAAAACCATTCGTCTCCATTCACTCCTATCTAACACGCTCACACATGCTTGCTAGAAGTCCAAACCTTTCGCCCAGAAAACCTCCTTTGTCCTCTCCCTCCAACCTTTTCGAGGACGACCAGTACCCCGCCTTCCTTCCCCTACAGATTTATATGCTTTCCAAGTCATTCTACTTTGATCCATTCTCTCTAAATGATCAAACCACCTCAACAACACCTCTTCAGCCCTCTGACTAATACTTTTAGTAAGTTCACACCTCCTAATTTCCACACTCTGAATTCTCTGCATAATATTTACACCACACATTGCCCTTAGACAGGGCATCTCCACTGCCTCCAGCCGCCTCCTCGCTGCAGCATTTGCAACCCTCTCTCCAATGTGATATCCAATTTTTCTGTATCTAAATCGTTTGATACCCTCATCACCTTACTCTTATCTATGTTTACTTTCAACATTCTACCTTTACACACCCTCCCAAACTCGTCCACTAACCTTTGCAACTTTTCTTTAGAATCTCCCATAAGCACAGTATCATCAGCAAAAAGTAACTATGTCAACTCCCATTTTGTATTTGATTCCCCATAATTTAATCCCACCCCTCTTCCCAACACCCTAGCATTTACTTCTTTTACAACCCCATCTATAAATATATTAAACAAGCATGGTGACATTATACATCCCTGTCTAAAACCTACTTTTACCGGGAAGTAACCTTCCTCTCTCCTACACACCCTAACCTGAGCCTCACTATCCTCATAAAAACTCTTTACAGCATTTAGTAACTTACTACCTATTCCATAAACTTGCATCATCTGCCACATTGCTCCCCTATCCACTCTTATCATATGCCTTTTCTAAATCCATAAATGCAATGAAAATTTCCCTACCTTTATCTAAATACTGTTCACATATATGCTTCAATGTAAACACTTGATCTACACATCCCCTACCCACTCTAAAGCCTCCTTGCTCATCTGCAATCCTACTCTCTGTCTTACCTCTAATTCTTTCAATAATAACCCTACTGTACACTTTACCTGGTATACTCAGTAAACTTATTCCCCTATAATTTTTACAATCTCTTTTGTCACCCTTCCCTTTATATAAAGGAACTATACATGCTTTCTGCCAATCCCTAGGTACCTTCCCCTCTTTCATACATTTATTAAACAAAAATACCAACCACTCCAACACTATATCTTCCCCTGCTTTTAACATTTCTGTCATGATCCCGTCAGTTCCAGCTGCTTTACCCCCTTTCATTTTATGCAATGCCTCACGCACCTCCCCCACACATCCTGCTCTTCTTCACTCCTAAATGATGTTTTACCTCCCTGGCCAGTGCATGAAATTACCGCCTCTCTTTCTTCATCGACATTTAAAAGTTCCTCAAAATATTCCCGCCATCTACTTAATACCTCCAGTTCTCCATCAACTAACTCCCCTACTCTGTTTTTAACTTACAAATCCATTCGTTTCCTAGGCTTTCTTAACTTGCTCTTCTTTTGCACTCTCTCACCACTCTCTTCACTTTTTTTTTACTCTCCATATACTCTGCTCTTGTTATAACACTTCTGCTTAGTCTTAATGTAGGGTGAGAGTTAAGTAAGTGAGATAAAAATGAATAAATGAGAGAGAGAACGAGTAAAAGAGAGGACAGAGCCACAGAGTATGTAAGCAAATGGATGAACACATCTGGTTATGGTTCATACACATTCATACAAACACCTTACATTGTGTACAAGTTGTCTCCACAGTGGTACAGTAGAATAAATGAAGAGCAACACTTCCATTCTCATGTAACATCATTTTTAAAAGGAATGATACTCTGAGTGAAGGCATATGAATGGAACAATTTTCTAGTTACCCCCAGTAATACTATTGTGTACACATTTTATTTGGTGTTGAACTAGAGAAAACGTTATTCTTTCCAACACTCAGGCAAGACAACTGGAAAAACATCTCATATTTGTGTTAATTTATTCAACTGTGATTGTATTTATTGTGTTTATATGTTACATAGCATGTTTTTTTATATAATTTTGAAAAAAATATTGAGATTAATGAAAATGCCTATATTCACGTAATATACCACATTTAATGCGCCTCAGTGATTATTATTGCGTATTATTATTGTTATTATCATTATTAATATGGAGTCTTCAAGACTAATAAGACACTCTTAGTGATTTTAATGTGTACCTGCATGCCAGCACAGTGTGTAAGTTTACTTAGGTACAGGTACACATAAGTATAATTTTCAAAGTATATATAAAACATGAAATAACTTTAAAATACTTGAAATTTTGGAAAGTTTCCAGAGATAATGAAGAGACGCGGTGCTCACAGAGCTCACGGAGAATGTAAACAAACAGGGTAGGGCGCAATGACGGTATTAGAAAGTCAGGTGGGGGAATCGTATAGCGAGTTTTGGTCATAATTTGAAATGTTCATATTAGCGAAATGCCTTAAAGCGGAGCCCTACTGTACTGTATACAGTAGAACCCCCATATCCACAGATTCGGGTCTTTGCAGTTTCAGTTATCCAATGTTTACTGTGGCGTGAAAATAAGCCTTATTAACCCTTTCGGGGTCGGTGCCGTACTAGTACGTTTTACGAGCAGGGGTTGGTGCCGTACTAGTACGCCCAAATTCTAGCGGCCTCAATTTAAACAGAAAACGTCTGGTAGGCATACATATGAAAGAATGGATCTGTGTGGTCAGTGTGCACAGTATAAAAAAAATTGTGCAGTACACACTGCATAATGAGAGAAAAAAAAACTCTGATCGTTTTTTTTTATTAAAACCGAATTTGCAGTCGATTTTCGTATGGTATTTATTGATGTATTCTCGCTTTCTTGGTCTCCTTTGATAGAATGGAAGATATGATACAGAAATAGAGATGATTTTGATTGGTATGACAATGACAAGTACCTTGAAATTGAGCTCAAATTAGCGAAAATGTTCGATTTTTGACGATGTTCAAGAGTAAACAAATCACACTATGCGTCCAATACACATCAACTGGCGAGTCTTATATTCATGCACAAGTGCTCTGATATTATTTATATCATTTTTACAATGATGCAGTTGTATACATAACAGTAAATCTTCTATTTTTGTGAGAATAAAAATTCAAAATGGAAAGCAAAAGTAATGGAACAGGGGCCTGGAGACGTGATTAATGAACAGAGAACATGTTATTTTAGTGCCAGAAATATCTGCCTTGTTTACTCTGGACCCTATTTTGAAATTGGCATCGTTTGAAATTTGTGTGAAATTGGAAAATTGCCATTTTCTGACCACTATTTTGGGTAGTTGAAATTGGTAAATAGGCGGTTTCTTGTACTCAATCGATAGAAGAAATGGAGTTCTAGCGAAATAGCTATAATTTTAGTAGACTGAAACATTGGAATTTGTCGAAAATAGGGCTCGAAGTGGGTGAAATCGCCAATGCGTCAGTGTCATAGATACCGATAACTTTGCGAAAGCATAATTTCGTTAGTTTTCGATCAAATTTCATAATTTTTGTGGCGTTATGATCGGAAAAAGATTCTCTATCATTTCATAAGAAAAAAATATTTTTTTTTTTTCCAAAAAATTTTCGACCCCAGGAACACTTTCCTGAGAAGGCCTGTCGACCCCCAAAGGGTTAATAACTCCAAAGCACAAAATTAATAATGGTGGAAAAGAAAAAAAAATGGTTATAACTATGACCATAATTTTTAGAAAAGTGGAGGGGTAAGCCAGCGGAAGGCCTCGGTCAGATGACCAAAAGCTCCAGCTGTGGGTCATCATCTGACTAAGACCTGCATCAGGAAACTCTTGTCCTGTTTCCTGACAAAGCTTACCTAGATGGTGGAAGTTCTTCAAAGCCTAAGAGAAGTCGTGAAGTGCTTCCCATCAGTGAAAATTTTTTAATTCTACACTTACTGGGTGTAATTTATCAATTCAACTTTATTATAGGTATGAATGTATGTATGTATCATAGGTATGTATGTAAACGAAAAATGACTTATACAGGTATCCCTCAACATTCGCGAGGGTTAGGGGATCAAGAGCCTCGTGAATATTGAAAAATCGCGAATGTTTGGTGCCCCAATATATTGTAGGGAAATATAATACAATACTGCTTCCTTAACCTATTGAACCATGAACAATCATAAACATCGTAAAATAATGTACTATATACATGTTATTTTGACATGAGCTGGCTGTGGAGGGAGGCCTGTAATAGTATAATTATACAATACGTATTTTATAGTGTTGTGAAGTGTCATGGGGAATCAAGTTACTGACACACTGCTTCTTCTCCCTCTGCTGTAGCTCCGCCCACTTTGTAATGATGCCAAATGTTGAATTAAATATGTATACATTAGAAAAAAAAATGAAACTCCAACTTCATAACTTTATTTTAATTTGCATAGCTCATATATTACAGAAAACAATAAAAAAGTAAAATACACATACAACGAGTTAAGCTTACAGAAAAATACATTAAATTCACCATCTAACATTGTTACGAAGTGGGAGGAGCTATTGTAGGAAGGAGAGGCTAGCAGTAAGTCAGGTCTGGTGAGTCGTCATAGGTGGTGGATGTTAGCCTTAACGCTAATAAAATGTTGTGTAATTACACTAATATTAGTAATAAAGGTTATCTATCTATTACATTTATTCCAAATTGATATCAGAAACATGATAAATACCCTAGAACTGTAATAAAGATGCTGAAATGAATAATACAGTGGTACCTCGAGTTACGATGGTCCCCAAAATCGCCCTTTTATGTAAGTTTATTTTTTTAAATGCTTTTGTAAGTATATTTTTGGGGGTGTAAAAGGACTAGTCTATTTTACATTATTCCTTATGGGGATAAATTCGTTTGGTAATGGCACTTGAACAGCATTCTCGAACAAAAAAATATCGTAACTCGAGGTACCACTGTATATGCCATATTATATGAGTGGGTTAAGAGAGCAGGCAGACCGCCACCATAAGAGATGTTTACATCAGGGTAAACATGCCTAAATCACTCTTGTCATAAGAACAAATGCAAAAATAGCATTTATTGTTTTTAGAATAATAATAATTTATAATAATTGATCTGGAGCACTTTAAATGTTATCAGTATTTGGTAGCTGACATTTAGAACACTCCACAGTAATTATTATTAAGTATTATTATTATTATTATCTCCCTACAATATATTGTAGGGAAATAATAATAATATTAATAATAATAATAATAATTAATAATAATTGCTGTGGAGTGCTCTAAATGTCAGCTACCAAATACTGATGACATTTAAAGTGCTCCAGATCAGTTATTGTAAATTATTATTATTCTAAAAATAATAAATGCTATTTTTGCATTTGTTCTTATAACAAGAGTGATTTAGGCATGTTTACCCTGATGTAAACATCTCATATGGTGGCGGTCTGCCTGCTCTCTTTCCCCACTCATATAATATGGCATATATTATTCATTTCAGCATCTTTATTACAGTTCTAGGGTATTTATCATGTTTCTGATATCAATTTGGAATAAATGTAATAGATAGATAACCTTTATTTAGTACATTCATTACCTACTGAACCATGAACAAACATAAAACGCATGAAAACAAGTAAAATATTGTACTATATAGTACTACATACATGTTATACTGTAGTTTAATAACAAATAATGAACGAAGAAAACACTCAGTGAGTGAGTGGTGGGCGGGCTGGCTGCCAGGTCGGAAGGTAGTTGTTACACGGGTGGCGGGAAACTTAAATATGATTTGGTGGGTGGGAATTTGGTGGCTGGGAATTTGGCGGCCGGGAATTCGCGAATGTGTGAAGCCCGCGAAAGTGGAAAACGCGAATGTTGAGGGAGACCTGTACAGTGGACCCTCTGTTTTCGTGTTTAATCCATTCCAGAGGGATCAGCTAAAACTGAAATCGGCGAAAACTGAAACCATTTTCCCCATAAGAAATAATATAAATTCAATTAATTTGTTTCAGACACCCAGGAGTATTAACAAAAAATAATTTTTTAGAGATTAAATATACAGTGGTCCCTTGGTTTTCGGTCATCTTCAAACTCGCCCTTTTATGTAAGTGTATTTTCGTAAGTGCTTTTGCAAGTGTATTTTTTGGGGTCTGAAATAGACTAACCTACGTGACATTATTTCTTAAGGAAGTAAATTCGTTCGGTAATGGCACTTGAGCAGCATTCTGGAAAGAACTTTCGGCGAAAACCGAGGGTCCACTGTAGATTTACATACAGAAAAGAATGACAAATAAATATAAGGCACTAATAACATGTATAAATGAACATTTAACATCACACTTACCTTTATTGGCGACTCTTGTTGGTGTATGAAAGACTGAGAGGAGGAGAGAGAGGCAAGTTTATTGTTTGGAGACAGGACAAAACATTTCAATATGACACTAATATCAGCTCTACAGCTTATTTATCTATCACAATTCATCTAATATGACATAATAAACACTATTAATAACATAGAAACACGATATATACTCTAGAATGAATAAAATATGTCATTACATATGTCACGAGTGGAGGTGTGTTGTTGTTGGGTTTATAAGGGCCATTGACCATAAGCCATACATATAGTGGTTTACCTGGAGAGGGTTTCGGGGGTCAACGCCCCCGCGGCAAGGTCTGAGACCAGGCGGTGTTGGGTGGTGGTGGTTGGCCTGGCAGCAGAAGCCACCACCACTATTCACACTGAAACAATGTACATAATTTATAAATAAGAAATATTTACACTTTAATTTATAAGAAATATTTACACTTTAATTTATAAATAAGAAATATTCACACTTTATAAATAAAAAATATTTACACTTACCTTGGAGGAGATGGTGGCAGAGGGTGGCGCTGGTCTCAGTGCCCCTATATTCCTCAAACAATAATGGAGGAGTTAAGTTTCGCGTTGTCATTTTTCTATCGCTTAATCACTTAACTTACTTGCTACACTGTTAATGCTACACTTTATCGCTGGCTGGTGCTATAGCCTTTATCGACTCCACTTTGATACTTTGCTACGATTTCTTTCTTTAATTCTATGGTGTTCTTCACTTTCTTTACCAAAGAACTGGCACTAGGAGCTTTCTTTGGGCCCATAGTGGCTTATTTAGCAATCACACACAATAATCAAGGGCCAAAAACAATGAATTGTTAAGAAATGTTTTGTATGAACTTGCAGGATAATGTTCACTCAACCAGAAACAGTTCTACACTGCCTGAGAATGTGTGTAGGAGGCGGGCTTGCGGGCTTTGTATGCGCACTGGGCACTGGACAGGTTCCATACCATCGACGAAAACGGAGCCAATTGCCAAAAACGGAGCCGATTGGCTGAAATCGGCGAAAACAGAGATACACGAAAACCGAAGGTCCACTATATGTGAATGACATGACGGAAGGGATAGACTCAGAAGTGTCCCTGTTTGCAGATGATGTGAAGTTAATGAGGAGAATTAAATCGGATGAGGATTAGGCAGGACTACAAAGATACCTGGACAGGCTGGAAGCTTGGTCCAGCAACTGGCTCCTCGAATTTAACCCCGCCAAATGCAAAGTCAGGAAGATCAGGGAAGGGCAAAGAACACCGCAGACAGAATATAGGCTAGGTGGCCAAAGACTGCAAACCTCACTCAAGAAAAAGGATCTTGGGGTGAGTATAATACCGAGCACACCTCCTGAGGCACATATCAACCAGATAACTGCTGCAGCATATGGGCACCTGGCAAACCTGATAATAACGTTCCGATACCTCAGTAAGGAATCGTTCAAGACTCTGTACACCATGTACGTCAGGCTCATACTGGAGTATGCAGCACCAGTTTGAAACCTGGTCAAGCACGTCAATAAATTAGAGAAAGTGCAAAAAGTCTGCAACAAGGCTAGTTCCAGAGCTAAGGGAAATGTCCTACGAAGAAAGGTTAAGGAAAATCAGCCTGATGACACTGGAGGACAGGAGGGATTCAAATTCAAATGTTTATTTCTCTGTAAAGATTACAATGCGGGGTTTACATATTATATAAGATATTGGTTACAATGTGTGGTTTACATATTATAAAATATTAATTATAAAGTGGGCCACTATCATGCCTAGCATGACTAGGCATTTCGGGCAGACTAATAATAATTCTAACTCTATATTGATACAGGTTATGGAGCATATTGATATTAAAGCTAGGTAACTGCATTACAGTTTGTAAATTTAGCAATGAGAATGGTTTTGTCTTGGCATGATACACAGTTTCTATTGAAGCTCCTATATTGGAGTATCTCAGGCAAACTTATGACTAGTTTAAGATTTATTAGGCAATAGCTTTATTCAAAATTTTATGTTTACAGTCATTTGGGTGAGTGTAAGTGTAAATTAGGGGGAATCACGGATATCAAGAGTAGGTCTAGTTTGTTTATGTGTGCATGATACAAGTAAGAAAATAAGTGGTTTTCATGTAGTTAGCTGACGGTGGGGTGTGTCAGGGAGATAAGATGTTTATTAATGGTAGTTTTGAAAGTGATGGTTGTGTCTGCAGTTCTAGAGTTTTCAGGCAGGGAGTTCAAGATTTTAGGCCCTTTAATGTACATTGAATTTTTGTATAGGTTTAGCTGGACACGGGGAATGTCATAGAGATTTTTGTGCCTGGTGTTGTGCCTGTGGGTCCTGTCACAACTATCAAGAAAGTGTTTTAATTCAGGGTTAATATTTGAATTTATGGTTCTGTAAATGTAGGCTGCACAGTAGTAAGTGTGGATGTTCTGTACAGTGAGTAAGTTTAGATCTTTGAAGAGTGTGGGGGTGTGTTGCCTAGTACAGTGGTCCCTCGACTTTCGGTGATTTCGAGTTTCGAGCGCTTTTTTCGGTCAATTTTTCCCTCGTCTATCGGTCATTCCCTCGACTATCGGTCCGTACCAGATCTGTCTGCCTGCCCGCGCTTGCGCGTCTCGCCACGCAGGATGCCAGTCTAGCGTTATTTACCATTGAGAGAACATTACCCAGCGCGCTCTTTCAAACATTTCACAATAAATTTATTCTGTTTATTGCTGGTTTAGTGATTGTCACTGTGAAATAAGTCACCATGGGTCCAAAGAAGCTTCCTAGTGGCACTCCTGTGGTAAAGAAAGTGAGGAACACCATCAAAGTGAAAAAGGAGGTTGTAGAAAAATATGAGAGTGTGAGTGAGTTTACCAGGATGTACAACGTAAACACAACTACTATCACCTCTATCCTGGCAAAGAAAAAAGAAATCAAGGAAGCTAATGTTGCAAAAGGTGTTGATATGTTGACGAAAAATAGCTGGTCCTAGTGAGATTAAAAGACAAAGAAGGGAAGAAACCCCAGAGAGGGACTTGTTACCTGAAGTCCTTTTGGAGGGGGATTCCCCTTCCAAACACTAACCCCTCCCCCTGTCCTCCTCCCTATCTTCCAGATGACAGCAACTCTCTTCAATAAAGGTAAGTAAATGTTATTTTAAATATTTAATTATAAATTTATTACTTTATAATTGTTTTGTGTAAGTAAAACTATAGTATTTATTCTTTAAAAAATAATTTTTTGTGAATATTTTTGGGTGGAACGGATTAATTGTATTTGCATTATTTCTTATGGGAAATAAGGTTTCGACTTTCGAGCAATTTGAGTTAAGGTCTAGCTCCCAGAACGGATTATGACCGAAAGTCAAGGGACCACTGTATTGGATGCGTGATAATTCTTACTGCGGCTTTTTGTTGTGTTATTATTGGCTTTAGGTGTGTTGCTGCTGTTGATCCCCAAGCACAAATTTCATACGTGAGGTAGGGATAGATGAGTGAATAGTATAGTGTGAGAAGGGCAGATTGTGGCACATAGTAACGTATCTTGGAGAGGATCCCAACCGTTTTGGATACTTTTTTTGTTATGTGTTGGATATGGGTGCTGAATTTCAGGTTGCTGTTGAGGTGTAGGACCAGGAATTTGCCTTCATTATGTTTATCAATAAGAGTGTTGTCGATCTTAATGTTCAGTTGTGCAACACCTGCTCTGTTACCAAACATAATATAGAGGTTTTGTCAGTGTTAAGTGTAAGTTTATTGGCTGTCATCCAAGTACAGTGGACCTCTGAGTAACGAGCACCCCGGAAATCATACAATTGTGTAAGTATAACATTGTAAGTGCTTTTGTAAGTGTATTTTTGGAGGCCTGAAATGGACTAACCTACTTGACATTATTTCTTAAGGGAGTAAATTCGTTCGGTAATGGCACTTGAGCAGGCTTTTGGAATGAATTTTGCTCGTTACTCGGGGGTCCACTGTAGATACTTTTAGTAGCTCCTCGTTAACAATGGTGTTGAGTGTGGCAAGATTTGGGTGGAAGATGACATAAGTCGTGTTGTCAGCAAAGAGAATTGGTTTCAGGTGTTGTGATACGTTGGGAAGATCATTGATGTATAAGAGGAAGAGCAGGGGACCAAGGACACTTTCCTGTGGCACTCCAGTATCAAGTGGTCGTGCTGATGAGGTTGTGTCTTTAATGGTGACATACTGATACCTATTAGTAAGGTAGGATTTGAAATATGCAAGTGCACGGCCTCTTATACCATAATGGTCAAGTTTGTGGAGTAGGATGCTGTGGTCTACCTGTGTCAAAAGCTTTCCTTAGGTCAATAAAATGTCCTAATGGATATTCCTTATTTTCCAGTGCTGTGTAAAGCAGATTTAGCATTTTTACAATTGCATCGTTTGTGCTTTTATTTTTTCTGAAGCCAAATTGGCAGGGGTTGAGTATGCTTTGTGCTGTTATAAATGAGTATAATCTCTTGTGCACGAGTTTCTCAAAGATTTTGGATAGCAACGGTAAGTTTGATATTGGCCTATACAGTGGTCCCTCGACTATCGTAATTAATCCGTTCCAGGAGCTATTACTTAACACAAAAATTTTGAAACTCGAAACCTTATTTCCCATAAGAAATAATGTAAATACAATTAATCCGTTCCACCCAAAAATATTCACATATATGTACTAAATAATAAAAAAACAATACTATATATATATACATTTACTTACCTTTATTGAAGAGTTGCAGGCATCTGGAAGATAGGGAGGATGACAGGGGCAGGGAGTTAGTGGTTGGAAGGGGAATCCCCCTCCAAAAGGACTTCAGGTAACAAGTCCCTCTCTGGGGTTACTTCCCTTCTTGGTCTTTTAATCCCACTAGGACCAGCTTGAGAGTCACTGGATCCCTGCCTGGTGAAATAACTGTCCACAGTCCTCTGTTTCTGGCGACTCTTTAATACTTTCCTGAAGCACAACATGGCTCTGTCACTGAAGTGGTTGCACAAAAGGCTCATTTCAGCTTGCTCAGGGTGGTGTCTTTCAACAAATGTCTGCAACTCATTCCACATTGTACACATCTCCTTAAGCACTGAAGAAGGCACCTCCTTCTCTCTCTCTTTCCCTCCTCCTGTGAAGCAATAACTTCAGCTGTGGTCTGTTGCTGTTCCAGATGAAGCTCTTGCAGCTCTTCAGTTGTTAGCTCTACCCTGTGCTCCTCCACCAACTCTTCCACATCCTCACCACTCACCTCCAACCCCAGGGACTTGCCCAATTCCACTATCTTCCACAATAGGCACAGGGTCGTCAGGGTAGGGTCAGCCTCAAATCCTTCAAAATCTCTCTTTTCAACACAATCTGGCCACAGTGGTCTCCAAGTAGAGTTCAAAGTCCTGGAAGTCACTTCCTCCCAAGCCTTACCTATAAGGCCTATGCATTGCACGATATTGAAATGATCTTTCCAGAACTCTCTTAGGGTCAATTCAGAGTCATTGGTCATATTAAAGCACTTCTGAAACACTGCTTTGGTGTACAGTTTCTTGAAGTTTGCAATGACCTGCTGGTCCATGGGCTGGATGAGAGGAGTGGTGTTAGGAGGCAAGAACTTCACTCTGATGAAATTGAAGTTGTCAGGCAACAACTCTTGCAAGTTGTGAGGATGAGCAGGAGCATTGTCCAGTACCAGGAGGCACTTGAGTCCCAATTTCTTTTCCAGGAGGTATTTCTTCACTAGGGCCAAACACTCCAGTCAACCATTCCTTGAAAATCTCCGTAGTGACCCAAGCCTTGGTGTTAGCCTTCCAATGCACACACAAATTATTCTTGTTAACACTGTGTTTCTTGAAGGCTCTGGGATTTTCTGAGTGATACACCAGTAAAGGCTTCACTTTAAAATCACCACTGGCATTGGCACACATCATGAGAGTTAGTCTGTCTTTCATAGGCTTGTGTTCTGGCTGTGTCTTTTCCTCCTGAGTAATGAAGGTCCTGTTGGGCATTTTCTTCCAAAACAGGCCTGTTGCATCACAATTAAACACATGTTGGGGTTCAAATTTTTCAGTGTCTATGAACCCCTTGAATTCCTGCACAAATTTTTCAGCTGCACGTTTGTCTGAGCTGGCTGCCTCACCATGCCTCACAACACTGTGTATGCCACTACATTTCTTAAACCTCTCAAACCAGCCTTTGCTGGCTTTAAAATCACTCTCCTCACCACTGGTTGCAGGCATTGTCTTGACAAGATCTGCGTGCAACTTCCTTGCCTTTTCACAAATAATCGCCGTGGAAATACTATCACCCGCTATCTGTTTTTCATTGATCCACACCATCAACAACTTCTCAACCTCATCCAGTTTTCGATCTATTTTTCGTTAACATATCAACTCCTTTTGCAACATTAGCTTCCTTGATCTCATTTCTCTTTGCCAGGATAGAGCTGATAGTAGATGGGGTTTTCTTGTACATCCTGGCAAGCTCACTCAGACATACGCCACTCTCATATTTTTCTATAATCTCTTTCTTCAGTTCGATGGTGTTCCTCACTTTCTTTACCACAGGGGTGCCACTAGAAAGCTTCTTTGGACCCATGGTGACTTATTTCACAGTGACAATCACTAAACCACTAAAAAAGACACCAAATGTATTGTGAATGTTTGAAAGAGCTCGCTGGGTAATGTTCTCTCAATGCTAAACAATGCTTCACTGGCATCCTGCGCAGACGCAGGGCAGGCGCGGAGCAGGCGGACAGGTCTAATACGTTACGATACACGAGTCCATTTACTATACACGAAATTGAAAAAAGCTTACGTAACACGAGTTTTACGATATACGAGCCTTACGATACTCGGGGGGGTCTACTGTAGTTGTTTACATCTGTGGGGTCACCACCTTTGTGTATTGGTGTAACCCTTGCTGTCTTGAGTAGTGTCGGGAAAGTGCTAGTTTCTAGTGATTGTTAAAAAGTAATGAAATAGCATGTGAAAGGACATGGGCCACTCGCTTGTACAATAATGGTGGGACTTGAGACAGATTCTTTGATTTATTTTTAAGTGACTTGATAATCGTGGAGACTTCAGTGGGCTCAGTAGGTGCAAGATAGAAGGAGGTTGGGAAATTCCAATCTAAGTAATCACTTGCTTGGGCGTTGGTACCTGGGATTTTACTGGCAAGATTTGATCCTATGGTTGAGAAGAAGTCATTTATTTTGTTATATCTCCTCTTGTTTCAGTGAATCTGCTGTAGTAGTACAATTGTTTGGCTTTTTTCATTAGTTTGGTGAGAACTGATGCATAGTGTTTAATAATATCTTTGTGTATTAAGGCCTGTCTATATTGCTTTTCATAATGATGTTTCTTATCAGTGGATCTTAGAATGCTGTTAGTTAGCCATGGGCAACCTAGCCATTTATTCGTAATCTGTTTCATTTTTATAGGACAATGTTTGTTGTATAGTCTATGTAATTTATTAAGAAATATGTCTGTCCACAGATATATCAGATCACTTTTTAGTTGTAGCTAAAGTGGGAGTAAAAGGTAGATGGGATACAAGGAAAATAGAAGCAGTAAGTAAGAGAGAGATGAAGTTTTATAAACTAACAGAGGAGGCAGTTAGGGTAAGATATAAACAACTATTGGAGGATAGATGGGCTAGTGAGAGCGTAGGCAATGGGGTCGAAGATGTATGGGGTAGGTTAAAGAATGTAGTGTTAGAGTGTTCAGCAGAAGCTTGTGGTTATAGGAAAGTGGGTGTGGGAGGGAAGAAGAGCGATTGGTGGAATGATGATGTAAAGAGAGTAGTAAGGGAGAAAAAGTTAGCATATGAGAGGTTTTTACAATGTAGAAGTGATGCAAGGAGGGAGGAGTATATGGAGAGAAAAAGAGAGGTTAAGAGAGTGTTGAAGCAATGTAAAAAGAGAGCAAATGAGAGAGTGGGTGAGATGTTATCAACAAATTTTGTTGAAAATAAGAAAAAGTTTTGGAGTGAGATTAATAAGTTGAGGAAGCCTAGGAAACAAATGGATTTGACTGTTAAAAATAGGAGAGGAGAGTTATTAAATGGAGAGTTAGAGGTATCGGGAAGATGGAGGGAATATTTTGAGGAGTTGTTAAATGTTGATGAAGACAGAAGCTGTGATTTCGTGTATTGGGCAAGGAGGAATAACATCTTGTAGGAGTTTGGAAGAGCCAATTGTGAGTGTGGGGGAAGTTCGTGAGGCAGTGGGTAGACTGAAAGGGGGTAAGGCAGCTGGGATTGATGGGATAAAGATAGAAATGTTAAAAGCAGGCGGGGATATAGTTTTGTAGTGGTTGGTGCTATTATTTAATAAATGTATGGAAGAGGGTAAGGTACCTAGGGACTGGCAGAGAGCGTGTATTGTTCCTTTGTATAAAGGCAAAGGGGACAAAAGAGAGTTCAAAAATTATAGGGGAATAAGTCTGTTGAGTATACCAGTTATTATTGAAGTTATTATTGAAAGAATTAAGAGTAAGACGGAGAGCAGGATAGCAGACAAACAAGGGGGCTTTAGGAAAGGTAGGGGGTGTGTAGACCAAGTGTTTACAGTGAAACATATAGGTGAACAGTATTTAGATAAGGGTAAAGAGGTTTTTGTGGCATTTATGGATTTGGAAAAGGCGTATGATAGGGTGGATAGGGGGGCAATGTGGCAGATGTTGCAGGTGTATGGAATAGGAGGTAGGATACTGAAAGCAGTGAAGAACTTTTATAAGGATAGTGAGGCTCAGGTTAGAGTGTGTAGGAGAGAGGGAGATTATTTCCAGTAAAAGTAGGCCTTAGACAAGGATGTGTGATGTCACCGTGGTTGTTCAATATATTTATAAATGGGGTTGAAAGAGAAGTGAATGCAAGGGTCTTGGCAAGAGGTGTGGGGTTAAAAGACAAAGAATCAAATACAAAGTGGGAGTTGCCACAGTTGCTTTTTGCTGATGACACTGTGCTTTTGGGAGATCCTGAAGAGAAGTTGCAGAGGTTGGTGGATGAATTTGGTAGGGTATGTAAAAGAAGAATAGGTAGTAGGTTGGTAGACAGCAACCGCCCAGGGAGGTACTACCGTCCTGCCAAGTGAGTGTAAAACGAAAGCCTGTATTTGTTTTACATGATGGTAGGATTGCTGGTGTCTTTTTTCTGTCTCATAAACATGCAAGATTTCAGGTATGTCTTGTTATTTCTACTTACACTTAGGTCACACTACACATTCATGTACAAGCATATATATATACACACACCCCTCTGGGTTTTCTTCTATTTTCTTACTAGTTCTTGTTCTTATTTCCTCTTATCTCCATGGGGAAGTGGAACAGAATTCTTCCTCCGTAAGCTATGCGTGTCGTAAGAGGCGACTAACATGCTGGGAGCAAGGGGCTAGTGACCCCTTCTCCTGTATATATTACTAAATGTAAAATGGGAAACTTTCGTTTTTCATTTTGGGCACCCCACTTCGGTGGGAAACGGCCGACGTGTTGAAAGAAGAAGAAGATGTAAAAGAAGAAAATTGAAAGTGAATATAGGAAAGAGTAAGGTGATGAGTATAACAAAAAGATTAGGTGACGATAGATTGGATATCAGATTGGAGGGAGAGAGTATGGAGGAGGTGAATGTATTCAGATATTTGGGAGGGGACATGTCAGCAGATGGGTCTATGAAGGATGAGGTGAATCATAGAATTGATGAGGGGAAAAGGGTGAGTGGTGCACTTCGGAGTTTGTGGAGACAAAGAACTTTGTCCATGGAAGTAAAGAGGGGAATGTATGAGAGTATAGTTATACCAACGCTCTTATATGGGTGTTAAGCATTGGTGATGAATGTTGCAACGAGGAGAAGGCTGGAGGCAGTGGAGATGTCATGTCTGAGGTCAATGTTTGGTGTGAATATAATGCAGAGAATTCAGAGTTTGGAAATTAGGAGGAGGTGAGGGATTACCAAAACTATTATCCAGACGGCTGAGGAGGGGTTGTTGAGGTGGTTCGGATATGTAGAGAGAATGAAACGAAACGGAATGACTTCGAGAGTGTACGTATAAATCTGTAGTGGAGGGAAGATGGGGTAGGGGTCGGCCTAGGAAAGGTTGGAGGGAGGGGGTAAAAAAGGTTTTGTGTGCAAGGGGCTTGGATTTCCAGCAAGCATGCATGAGCGTATTTGATGGTTTTTAATACTTGACGTGCTGTTGGAGTGTGAGCAAAGTAACATTTATGAAGGGATTCAGGGAAACCAGCAGGCCAGACTTGAGTCCTGGAGATGGGAAGTACAGTGTCTGCACTCTGAAGGAGGGGTGTTAATGTTGCAGTTTTATAACTGTAGTGTAAAGCACCCCTCTGGCAAGACAGTGATGGAGTGAATGATGATGAAAGTTTTTCTTTTGGGCCACCCTACCTTGGTGGGAATCAGCCGATGTGTTAATAAAAAAATAAAAAATGTCTGTCTAATCATCGATACCATTGGCATTGGAGAATTCTGTAGGCCAGTCAACCGTCTCTTAGCTCTGCTGTGAAGTTACTTATTGATGCCTCGTCATGGAGTCTAAATGAAACTTTGTTGTATTCCAGTGGTGGTTTATTAACCCTTTGGGGGTCCAAGGGGGGTCTCTGAAACTCGTTCTCAGGGTCCACGAATTTAAAAAAAAAAATTATTTTTTCTTATGGAATGATAGAGAATCTTTTTCCGATCATAATGGCACAAAAATTATGAAATTTGATCGAAAACTAACGGAATTATGCTTTCGCGAAGTTAGCGGTAGCCATGACACTTACGCATCTGCGATTTCGCCCACTTTGAGCCCTATTTTTGGCACATTCCAATGTTTCAGTCTACTAAAATTATAGCTATTTCGCTAGAACTCCATTTTCTATCGATTGGTACAAGAAACCACCTATTTACCAATTTCAACTACCCAAAATAGTGGTCAGAAAATGGCAATTTGGCCAATTTCACACAAATTTCAAACGATGCCAATTTCAAAATAGGATCCATAATAAACAAGACAGACATTCCTGGCACTAAAATAACATCTTCTCTGTTCATTAGTTACGTCTCCAGGCCCTCTTACATTACTTTTGCTTTCCATTTTGAATTTTTATTCTCACAAAAAAATAGAAGATTTATTGTTATGTATACAACTGCATCATTGTAAAAATGGTATAAATAATATCAGAGCACTTGTGCATGAATATCAGACTCGCCAGTTGATGTGTATTGGACGCATGGTGTGATTTGTTTACTCTTGAACATCGTCAAAAATCGAACATTTTCGCTAATTTGAGCTCAATTTCAAGGTACTTGTTATTGTCAAACCAATCAAAATCATCTCTATTTCTGTAATATATCTTCCATTCTATCAAATGAGAACAACAAAACGAGAATACAACAATAAATACCATACGAAAATAGACTGCAAAGTCTCTGTTTTAAACCAAAAACACGGTCAGAGTTTTTTTTTCCTCATTATGCACTGTGTGGTGCAGGAATTTTTTTATACTGCGCACACTGACCGCACAGACCCATTCTATCACATCTAGGCCTAACAGCCTGTTTCTGCTTGATTTGAGGGCGCTAGAATTTAGGCATACTAGTACGTCAATAACCCCAGTGCGTAAGACGTACTAGTACGACCAAAACCCCGAAAGGGTTAATGTTTGTTAAGAGGAAGGTGGGGTAGTGGTCAGTAGTGCTGTCTGTAATTATCCCTGATTTAAGGGGGCTAGTACAGTAGATCGTCATTTAGCACAAGATTATGTTGCACGTTATGGTTATTGCACGATTGAAGAATTGGGGCACATTATTATCTAACACTATGTAAAAATAATATTACACGGTTCGCGGGAGGGGAAAAATTTTTGAACACACGGTAGCCCGCGGTGGGTTAAACCATTGAGTCAGTGGGGGTCCTACTGAGGGTGGCTATGAGCCACATCAAGTGTTTAATGCTGACGAGAGAAGTGTTTTCTGGAAGAAAATGCCAACACGAACTTATATCAGTCAGCAAGAGAAAAGTGCACCAGGCTTCAAGACAGCAAAGGATCGCTTCACCTTGCTCCTTTTCGGTAATGCATCAGGTGATTTCAAGTGTAAGCATAATCCTCGTGCTTAGAGGAAAAGGGAATTTGTTTTTCCTTCCCGCAAACTGTAAGTTTATTCAGATACACGGGGCCAGGAGCTGAGTCTCGATCCCTACAACCACAATTAGTTGAGTACAGTTACATTGATTATCATACATAGCAGCATATGTGTAGAGAACCTAGGATAACCCAAAAAAGTCAGACAATGGAAATAAGTCACTGACTTTTTGGGTTATCTAGGTTCTCTCACATACTGCTATATGATAATCTTCGTAACTGTATCTGTGTATACCTGAATAAACTTACTTATAGTTTGCGGAAGGAAAACAAATAACCATTCCCACAAGCAGCCGCCTTGTTGTGGTTCAGCAGACACCACCGGCCTTCCCAGCCACCCGGACCCACCATCCCAGCATTGTATGTATTTCATCGCATCAAAAAAGAGTCCTCTGCTACAAGCCAGCTGTGTTTGTGAAGAATGAGAGAGAGTGAATTGTGTTTTGATCTTGAATTAACGAAGAAAACAAAGATATTAGACAAGACATAACCCATGGCCATAATGAAGTGTTACTTTGTACACATAAAAGATGTAAACATAAGTTTGTGTGACTGACTGACTTACTGAATGACTGACTGACTTATTGGGCCAAACGATTGACACTGCTTACTGAATGACAGCTTACAATGAACTTGACAACTTACTGAAGCGAGCTTACCCTGAATGACGCTGCTACGGTGACTTACTAGAAGACGGCCGAGCTTACTGGACCAGCTTGACCTTACTGGAAGACTAGCAGCTACTGGAAAGCTTGGCTGACTTACTGAATAGCCCAAGCTTATTGGAAGCCTTGACTGCTTACTGATAACCCACGCGGCCTACTGGGGGCTTGACGCCTAGCTAAAGCTTGGCTGACCTACTGAATGACTTGACTGACCTACTGGCCAGCTGACCTACAGGCCAACTGACGCCTACTGGTGCCCGGCCTGACCCTACTGGAATACACCACCTACTGGGCAAACCCAGGCTTACCTGAATGACTTGACTGACTTACTGAAATGACTCCGACCGACTTACTAGAATGCTGACTGACTTACTGAAACTTGACGGCTTACTTAGCTGGGCTGAACTACTGAATGACTGGCTGACTTACTGGGCCGGCCTACGAGCTGTCTTCTGAATGACTTGCGCACTGACGCTTACTGAAGGCCAACGGCCTCTGGCTGGCCAAGGCGGAAGGCCCTGCTGACTTACGCAACCGAACTTGACTGACTTACTGAACGAAAACGGACTTACTGAAGACACTGTCTGCTGAATAAGGCCTGACTTACTGAATGACGGCTGACTTACTGAATGACTTGACCTCCTGACTGTCTTACTGGGCACGGCTTACTTGACTGACTTACTGAATGACTTGCCTACTTGACTGACTTACTAAATGACGGCCTACTTGACTGACTTACTGAATAGCTTGACTGACTTACTGAATGACGACTGACTTACTGGGAGCTTGACTGACTTACTGGTTCCCCGACTGACTTACTGGGACGCTGACTTACTGGAAACTGACGACTTACTGGCCCTTGATTGACTTTCTGGAAGCTTGACTGACTTTCTGAAGGACTTACTGACTTACTGAGAACGCTGACTTACGCCAACGATTGACTTACTGAATGACTTAACTGAGCTTACTGAATGACTTGACTGACTTACTGAATGACTTAAAGTTAGACACTCAGTACAACCATCGACTTCAATTCCAGAACCTCTACCATCCACCTCAGCCCAGTAGGGCCAGCATAACTCTCCACTATATTCACAATCATCAACAAACACCAGCACCCACAATTTAAGGTAAATACTATTATTTCTGTTACATTTGTAGTCTTAAGCAGTAAAAACAACATAATACATCACGATAATGAACTACAATTACATATTCACTTTTATTTTTGTAAGATCTGTTGGTCTAAAAAAAACTTGTTTGGATTTTTGGGGACTCCCAGGAACGTAACCCTATTTTTCCCATAAGTTCTTTTAATTATATAACAAAAAAATTATCTAACACGACATTTTCAGGAACGTAACTACCGTGCTAAATGACGATCTACTGTATACAGTGGACCCCCGAGTTACGTTCACCTCGGAAATCGTGAAATTATGTAAGTGTAATATTGTAAGTGCTTTTGTAAGTGTATTTTTGGGGGTCTGAAATGGACTAACCTACTTGACATTATTCCTTAAGGGAGAAAATTCGTTCGGTAATGGCACTTGAGCAGCCTTCTGGAATGAATTATGATCGTAACTCGGGGGTCCACTGTATTGGTCCATATATGGTCAATTATGGTTACACTTGTCTCAGTCAGCCTGGTTGGTTTAGTTATTGTTGGTATGAGAGGGTTTGGTGAGACATGATAGCGAAATACAAAATACTGCAAGGAATTGACAAGGTGGATAAAGACAGGATGTTCAGAATCGATACAGAAACAAGGGATCCAATTGGAAGTTGAAGACTCAGATGAGTAAAAGAGATGTTAGGAAGTATTTCTTTAGTCATAGAGTTGTCAGGAAGTGGAATAGTCTGGCAAGTGACATAGTGGAGGCAGTTCAATGTAGAAAAGTGGCAGATGCAGTTCAATGTAGATAAATGCAAGGTTCTGAAGCTGGGAGTGTCCATAACCTAGCACTTATAAGTTAAATAACATAGAACTTAGCCATACAGATTGCAAAAAGGACTTGGGGTTATGGTAAGCAGCAGCCTTAAACCAAGACAGCAATGCCTAAGTGTACGTAATAAGGCAAACAGATTACTGGATTTATATCAGAAGTGAAAGTAACAGAAGTCCAGAGGTTATACTACAGCTTTATACATCATTAGTAAGGCTTCACCTAGATTATGCAGCTCAGTTCTGTTCTCCATATTACAGAATGGATATAAATTCATTAGAAAACATTCAGCGTAGAATGACTAAATTAATACATAGCATTAGAAATCTTCCGTATGAAGAAAGATTGAAGACCCTTAAATTACATTCACTTGTAAGACGAAGAATGATGGGAGACATGATCGAGGTATACAAGTGGAAAATGAAGTATTAACAAAGGGGATATAAATAAGGTCTTGAGGATCTCTCTCAAAGAGAACCCGCAATTATGAATTCAAATTTGATAAGTTTAGATTTAGAAAAGGGTATAGGAAAGTATTGGTGTGGAAATAGGGTAGTTGATGAGTGGAACAGTCTGCCTATTAGGGTTATTGAGGCTTAAACCTTGTATAGTTTCAAATTTAGGTTGAACAAATACATGAATGAGAGGGGGTTGGTTGAGTGGGACTTGCATATGGGTAAATAGAATTTTCAGAGCTTATTGCTTGGATAGCATTGAAAATTTGGGTTGGGCAAATATCCTGTTAGTGGGGTGGATTGTGAAGGACCTGCCTAGTATGGGCCAACAGGCCTGCTGCAGTTATCCTCATTTCTTATGTTCTTATAGTTTTAAGACAAGGTATGATGAAGCTCATGGAGCAGGGAGAAAAGAGAGGACCTAGTAGCGATCAGTGGGGGCGGGGCCAGGAGCTATGTCTTGACCTCTGCAACCACAAATAGGTGAGTACAGTGGTACCTCTACTTACGAGCAGCTCCCAACATGAACAATTATGTAAGTGTATTTTTGTAGGTGCTTTTGTAAGTGTATTTTTTGGGGGTCTGAAATGGATTAATCTAATTTTCATTATTTCTTATGGGAACAAATTCTTGTTATCGGCACTTAATAGCTGTCTGGGCAATTATGCTCGTAACTCGAGGGACCACTGTACACACACACACAGGAATTTCTTTTCCAGGGTCTCCCACAATTAAAGTGTTAACAATGAAGAACAAGGCACATGGGATGGAAATCTTTAGCTCTAGATCTTTTGAACTCTGTTGTGAGGAACTATGCAGTGTTGCAAGATAGTAACAGATAAGAGGAAAAATTCTCTGAGCCAATCAGAAGGTATCAATGGCGCCCATGACACAGCTTGTGCTTGTGTATACATATGTGAATGTATGTATGTATTTGCTTATACCGTACTAATTAATGTCAGAAATATTATGTTGACAATAGTTTCCTTAGCATATCCAGATGTTGCTCTCATTGAGAATAATCCCAAGATTGGCACAGATTGCTGTCGAGTATGCCAAGCTAAGGACTTCTTCTTCAAGGTAAAATAATGATGTCGTGTTTTATGTCTTTTTTACTGAATGTGATATTTTTGCAAATTCATTATAACATGTAAGTTCTTTTAAAAAGGGTTTTTTGTACCAGTTTAATGAAACATACAGTAAGCCCTCTTACAACACAATTTCCCTAAATAAAATATATTGTATGCAGTGCAAAAGTAAAACCCATAAATTTTTGACAGTGCAAGAAAATCTTGATATTATGCACTGTAAATAAAAATATTGAGTACTGTAATGTGAACTTGGGAAATTTTTTTATAATTTTTAATCTGCTCATTGATGGCTGGGCAATGGAAGATAAAAACACAAATACCACAGGGGCATCAAAGTGCCTTACCATATTTTTGCAAGCTGAGGGCAGTTAGGCAGTGGAATATTTGGAAAGGAAGGTTGGGAAAAGATTTCATACACAATTTTTAAAGTAAGATAATTAGGCCTATAGCTAGAAATACTGGGATTTTTTAGGTTTTAGAGGCAGTGAGCTGAGACCGCCCTTTTATAATTATATACTAAAATTAAATGATAGAACTAGGAGATTGCACTTAATTAAAATTTTAAACTAACCTGTCTAGTTTATGTTAGTATGGTAACATATTGTTGGTTTTTTTATCTTCATATCTTAGGAGTGAGGAAGAGCCAGTTGTGAGTGGGGAAAGTTGTGAAGCAGTGGGTAGAATGAAAGGGGTGAGGCAGCTGGGATTGATGGGATAAAGATACAAATGTTAAAAGCAGGTGGGGGGTATAGTTTTTTGGGGTGGTTGGCAGTGGCATGCATAGTTCCTTTGTATAAAGGCAAAGGGGACAAAAAGAGTGCAAAAATATAGGGGAATAAATCTGTTGAGTGTTAGGCAGTAGGTTGTTAGACAACCGCCCAGGGAGTACTACTGTCCTACCCAAATGAGTGTAAAACAAAAAACCTGTAATTGTTTTACACAATGGTAGGATTGCTGGTGTCTTTTTCTGTTTCATAAACATGCAAGATTTCAGGTCATCTTGCTACTTCTCTCATTAGGTCACCTACACATTCATGTACAAACAATATATACACACCCCTCTGGGATTTTTCTATTTTCTTACTAGTTCTTGTTCTTATTTCTCTTATCTCCATGGGGAAGTGGAACAGAATTCTTCCTCCGTAAGCCATGCGTGTCGGAGCGACTAAAAAGCCGGGGCGAGGGCTGGTAACCCTTCTCCTGTATATATTACTAAATGTGAAAGGGAAACTTTCGTTTTCTCTTGGGCCCCCTGCCTCGGTGGGGGAAACGCCGACGTGTTGAAAGAAAGAAGAAAAATCTGTTGAGTTTGGCATAGGGTTGGTAGAAGCAACCGCCCAGGGGAGGACTACTGTCCGCAAGTGAGTGTAAAACAAAAGCCTGTAATTGTTTACCCTGGTAGGTTGCTGGTGTCTTTTTTCTGTTTCATAAACATGCAAGATTTCAGGTACATCTTCTCTTCTACTACACTTGGTCACACTACACATTCATGTCAAGCAAAATATACACCCCCTCTGGGTTTTTCTTCTATTTTTCTTACTAGTTCTTGTTCTTATTTTCCTCATCTCCATGGGGAAGTGGAACAGAATTCTTCCTCCCGAACCATGCGTGTCGTAAAGTCGACTAAAATGCCGGGACAAGGGTAGCCCCTTCTCCTGTAATTTATAAATGAAAAGGAGAAACTTTTCGTTTTTCCTTTTGGGCAAACCCTTTGGTGGGGGAAAAGGCTGGCGTGTTGAAAGAAAGAAAGAAAGAAAGAAGTCTGTTGAGTGTTAGGCAGTAGGTTTTGGGAGAAGCAACCCCAGGGAGCTACCATCCTGCCAAGTAGTGTAAGAACCTGTAATTGTTTTTCATGATGGTAGGTTGCTGGTGTCTTTTTTCTGTCTCATAAACATGCAAGATTTCAGGTACATCTTGCTACTTTCCACTTAGGTCACACTACCCTTCATGTCAAGCATATATAACACACCCCTTTGGGTTTTCTTCTATTTTCTTACTGTTCTTGTTCTTATTTCCTCTTATCTCCAGGGGAAAGTGGAACAGTTCTTCCTCCGTAAGCCATGCGTGTCGTAGAGTCGACTAAAATGCCGGGAGCAAGGGGTAGTAACCCTTTCTGCTGTATATATTACTAAACGTAAAAAAGGGGAAACTTTCGTTTTTCTTTTGGCCACCCCATTGGGGAAACGGCCGACATGTTGAAAAAAGAAAGAAAGAATTGTTGAGTGTTAGGAGTAGGTTGGTAGACAGCAACCCCCGGGAGGTACCCCGCCTGCCAAGTGAGTGTAAAAGAAAGCCTGTAATTTTTTTACGGATGGAGGATTGCTTGTTTTTTTTCGTCTCATAAAATGCGATTTCAGGACAGGGGCCCCCTGGTTTTTTCCAAAATTCTTCAGAATGCTCCAAAAGCCCCATTCCAAAATTTACTTTTAAAAATAATGCCGTGGTGTGATTTCAGCCTCCAAAATACACTTGAACACATTAAAAAAACACATAAAGTTGGTTTGGAGTGCACGAAAACCGTGGAACTGTACATCTTCATTCCCTTACACCAGGCCCCCTTTTTCCCAAAACATATATTACCACCCCCTGGGTTTTTTATTTTCTTACTAGTTCTTTTCTTATTTCCATCTCCATGGATAATGGAACAGAATTTTTCCCCCCAAACC
The DNA here is from genome assembly GCA_009830355.1 of Cherax destructor. NCBI lineage: Eukaryota > Metazoa > Arthropoda > Malacostraca > Decapoda > Parastacidae > Cherax > Cherax destructor. The sequence goes on from WNWK01024956.1 coordinate 26,183, forward strand.
ATGCATGTCAAAAGGGACTAAAATGGGGAAAAGGGGGGAAACCCCCCTTCTCCTTTTATATTATAAAAAAAGGGAAACTTTTTTTCCTTTTGGGACCCTGCCCTGGGGGAAAGGCCAACGTGTTGAAAGAAAAAAAAGTCTGTTGAGTATATTGTTAAATGATGGTAGGGGGTTTTTGGAAGAATTAAAAAAGACAGAAGTAGGATAGAGATGAAAAAAAGGGTTTAAAGGAAAAATTTGGGGGTAGACCAATGTTTCTGGAGGCCCTCCCATTGGGGGTTGGGGAAAAGGCCTTCAATCTTGAAATTGAATTTTTGGGGGAAATAGATGTGGGAAAATAAAAACTGTACTGTAGCATTTGCGTGTTTTGATGCGCAATTATATTGTGGAAAATTAATAATAGCATTTTTACCTAACAATACTGCTTCCAACCTATTGAACCAGAATAATCATAAAACACATGAAAAAATATTAACATTGTATATACACATGTTAGGGTTTTTTAAAACAAAAAACAAACAAAACTTTCCCTAAATTTGGGCAGAAAAAACTGACGACTTTGTGCTGGCAATGACGATGGTGTGATAGCCTGCAGTTACTATGACAGTTGTGAAGGTGATTATATCGAGTGTATCGGTGAAACTGCATGGAATGAAGAGTCTAGTGTGTGGATTCTAACTTTCACTGCCACCCCCTGCTGACATCCAGAGTCAGAGTTACCAACGGAATCAGATTTGTTTGGTAAAATGATTGGGCCTAGGAATGTTTGAAGCCGCAAAAGGGAACTGCAAAATGGAGGGCTAGCTGTACAGTGAAACATACAGATGAACAGTAGTATTTAGAAAAGGTAAAGATATTTTTTGGGATTTATGGATTTGGAAAAGGCGTATGATAGGGGGAAGGGAGGGAAAAGTGGGAGATGTTGCAAATGTATGGAATAGGGGTGTTTTGAAAGGAAAGGTTTTTTTTCGAGGATAGTGAGGCTCAAATTAGAGTATGTAGGAGAATGGGAGATTATTTCCCAGTAAAAGTAGGCCTTTTACAAGGATGTGTGATGTCACTCTGGTTGTTCAATATTTATAGACGATGTTGTAAGAGAAGGAATGCTGGGTTTGGCGAGGTGGGGGTTAAAAAGGTAAAGAATCTAACACAAAGTGGGAGTTGCCCTTTCTCTTTGCTGATTAAATGTGTTTTGAGAATTCTGAAGAAAGAGGGGGCCTTTTTGGCCCCCCCCAGGGCGTTGATCCCGGGTACCCCCGGGGTTTACCCCAGGTAGTTGCAGAGGGGTTGGTGAGGTTTGGAAAAGGGAGAAAAAAAAGAAAATTGAAAGTGAATAGTATAGGAAAGAGAAGGGATGAAAAAAAAAAATTGGGTAACGAAAGTTGGAAAAACGTTGGATGGAGGAGAGGAGGAGGTGAAGTTTCGATATTAATTGAATTGGAAGTGTCAGCAAAAGGGGGCTATGAAAAAGGGTGAATCTTTAAATTAAGGGGGAAAAAGGTGAGGGTGCCCGAGGAGTCAGGGAGAAAAAGAACTTTGTCCTTTTGGGAAAAAAAAAGGGGGTTCGAGAAAAAAAATTTTTCCAATGCTCTTATATGGGGGAAGCATGGGTGGTGAATATTGAAAAAAAAAACAGAGGAAATGTTGGGATAGTCCCCCCAATGTTGATTGTTTTTCCCGGACCCCCATTTTAAATTGGAATATTTTAAATTTTCTTAAATTTTTCCCCTTCCGATCATTTATTTTGGAAAAATTCGGGCAATTTTTGTTAATCGAAGAATAAAAATACAAAAAAGCTAAGAATTTGGTGGACTGGAATAATGTAATTGGCCAAAAAAAAATTTTTGGCAAAATTGCCATGCGTAAATTGGGGAAACATCAAATTGGAAAAATATCCAATTTTCCTCAAATTTCCCCCACTTTTGTTTTTTTTCCCCCTTAGAAAAAAATTTTTTCCTTTATTAGAAAAAAAACAATTTTTTTTAAAATTTTGGCCCTGGATCACCTTTTTAAATTTCTTCTGGACCCCGAAGGGGCCCTTTCAGGGTTGAGACCCCACTTACCCCTCTTGGGGAAAATTTTTTGGAAAAAAAAAAAATTTTTTTTATGAAATAAAGAAATGTTTTTTCCATCTTCGCACAAAAAAATTTGAAATTTTGCAAAAGGGAAATTTTGCTCTTGGGAAGTTGAGTATCGATGCTATTTAAAAGGCCGCACTTTTTAAAACCCCCTTTTGGCCCCAAAATTCCTTTCAGTCTACACAAATTTTAGCTTTTGCTAAAATCCATTTTCTTCAAAATTAGCAAAAAAAATGCCCAAATTTCCATTTCAACTACCCAAAAAAAGGGGGTGAAATTGGCAATTTTCCAATTTCCCCAAAAATTTTAAAAAAGGAATTTTTAAAAAGGGGAAATACATTTTGGCCCTGGGGGTTAAAAATACCCGGGGGAAACGTGCAATTTTTTAAAAATAAAAATTTTTAAGTTCTTGTGGAAGTGAAAGGGGGGGTTTAAAAGACTAACCTACATGACATTATTTTTTAAGGACGTAAATTCTTTGGGAATGGCACTTGAGCGGCTTCTGCAATGAATTTTTTTGTTAACCGAGGGTCCACTGTAAAAGAGAAAGAAAAATTCCCACACTTAAAAAAACATTTTTTTGGGATTAGTCCCCCTCCAGGGGCCCCCCCTTTTTCAAATTTTTCTTTCCATTTTGAATTTTTATTCTCACAATAAATTTAAGATTTATTATTATGTATACTACTTCATCATTGTAAAAGGGGGGGAAAAAACATCAACTCCTTGGCCCAAAATATTAAGTCGCCAGTTGATGAAATTTTACGTGTAAGATTTGGTTTTCTCTTGAACATCGCCAAAAA
>WNWK01024957.1:0-22500 GCA_009830355.1 Cherax destructor
AGTGTTTTCAGAAGAATCGTGAAACACTTCATAAGTCAACAGCAGAATTTACTAGAGTAACTAATACTAAAGCCAATACTAAAGCCAAACCGACTAAAGTTCAAGTAGGGTCCAGAGTCATGTTGTTCAACTTTAACAAAACTTCAGCAATGCCTAAATTAGACCAAAGTTTGTTGGCCCATATCAAGTAGTTGAACATATCAAGGGCAATAAGTATAAAGTTAGAGAACTTAGTACGGGTAAGTGTAAAGAATCGCATCTAGATCATATGAAGTTAGTATGTGACCAAGACGAAGCCCTGACAACCAGACTGTTGTGACTGACAATGATAATCCGTCTGACCCCGTACCTTCAACTTCTAGTAGTGAGTCAGAAGAACAACCTGATTGTCGTTACTCCTTGCGTACACGACAAGTGTTGAGAAACCCCCAAGTATCATTTGTTGATATCAGTGTAGACCCTCCTCAATCAGAAGTTGAGTTACCTATTGTAACAGAGTTTGATCCACCCAGAGATGATAATTATACAGCCTATATCAATCTCACCCTAGCAGAGTTGGGGTTAAATGTAAATAACCTGTATAGATAAATATGTAGTAAGCGTTTAACTGTGTGTTATAATATCTAATTAGTATTACTCAAATTTTTTTTGTTCACGTTCTCTCCGAGTTCTGAGAATTAACAGTATAGATTTGAGTGCACCAGATCTACCTTGTCTGTTAATCACTACCTTCTTGTAAATATATTTCCTCAGAATTCGTAGATCACATGAAGACAGTTCGATCGAACAAATTTTTTTTTATCTCTTTTATCATGATTTTCTAGAATGACTCATTTAATTAATTCCCAAGTATCAAGATGCATCATATAGTAATGTAGATTGTTCTATCACGATAATATCCATGTGAAGTATAATGTTAACTGTTGTGTACTTTGACATTGTATAGAATCAGCTGAGAGTTGTTGCCTGTTGTCCTTAGTTTGTATAGTTGTATGTCGGAGCCATACGTAGCATGCCCGAGCTGTACGGTTCGTACTTCTAACGGCTGCACCACGGCTGTTCACGTGATTTCCAACCTCTGCCCATGTGATCTGGCATTAGCCAATGATAGGCCTGCCTTTGAATGCCTCAGCGCCGGGCGGCCTAGTAGCCTCAGTTCCATCCGGGTAAGCCTACGAGACGGACACAGGCATAGGCTCTCAGCTCCCATATATCCAACGCCTCATTAAACGCTACCAAAACCCAAGCTCATCGTCTGTTAATATTACCAAATCTATGAAAAGAACCCCACAACACAAGACCACTCTGGGAGGAGCCACTCTGGGAGAGACCACTCTGGAGAGACCACTCTGGGAGAGACCACTCTGGGAAAGACCACTCTGGGAGAGACCACTCTGGGAGAGACCACTCTGGAGAGACCACTCTGGGAGAGACCACTCTGGGAGAGACCACTCTGGGAGAGACCACTCTGGGAGAGACCACTCTGGGAAAGACCACTCTGGGAGAGACCACTCTGGGAGAGACCACTCTGGGAGAGACCACTCTGGGAGAGACCACTCTGGGAAAGACCACTCTGGGAGAGACCACTCTGGGAGAGACCACTCTGGGAGAGACCACTCTGGGAAAGACCACTCTGGGAGAGACCACTCTGGGAGAGACCACTCTGGGAGAGACCACTCTGGGAAAGACCACTCTGGGAGAGACCACTCTGTGATTTGACACACCATACCCACTACACCATACCCACTACACTATACCCACTACACCATACCCACTACCCCATACCCACTACACCATACCCACTAAACCATACCCACTATACCATACCCACTACACCATACCCACTACACCATACCCACTACACCATACCCACTACACCATACCCACTACACCATACCCACTACCCATACATCAACCTTGTGTATCATCCCATGATTGACTGCCCTCATTTTGATACCCCTTCTTTCTTCCTCCTTCCTCTTCCTCCTTTCCCATCCTCTTCCCCCATCCTCTTCCTCTTTCCACTTCCTCTTCCCATCTTCTATTTCAGTATTTATCTTACCTTCCTGTTTTATGTTTGTTTACGTCTAGCCTCCCGTTTTCTATTTGTTTATGTCTAACCTCCCGTTTTCTGTTTACGTCTAGCCTCCTAAATGTAAGATATAATGACAGTCTTAGTATACCTGGAGGGTGTTCCGGGGGTCAACGCCCCCGCGGCCCGGTCTGTGACCAGGCCTCATGTTGGATCAGGGCCTGATCAACCAGGCTGTTACTGCTGGCCGCACGTAGTCTGACATACGAACCACAACCCGACTGGTCAGGTACTGACTTCAGGTGCCTGTCCAGCGCCTTCTTGAAGACAGTCAGGGGTCTTGAAGACAGCCAGGGGTCTTGAAGGCAGTCAGGGATCTTGAAGGCAACCAGGGGTCTTGAAGGCAGCCAGGGATCTTGAAGGCAGCCAGGGGTCTTAAAAGCAGCCAGGGATCTTGAAGGCAGCCATGGGTCTTGAAGGCAGCCAGGGGTCTTGAAGACAGCCAGGGGTCTTAAAAGCAGCTAGGGATCTTGAAGGCAGCCATGGGTCTTGAAGGCAGCCAGGGGTCTTGAAGACAGCCTGGGGTTTTGAAGGCAGCCAGGGATCTATTGGTAATCCCCCAATAGAGCGAAAAACTAATGTCAAAGACCTGGGAGGGATCATGTCAGAGGATCTCACCTTCAAGGACCATAACACCGTAGCAATCGCATCTGCTAGAAAAATGACAGGATGGATAATGAGAACCTTCAAAACCAGGGATGCCAAGCCCATGTTGACACATTTCAGGTCGCTTGTTCTGTCTAGGCTGGAATATTGCTGCACACTAACTGCACCTTTCAAGGCAGGTGAAATTGCTGACCTAGAAAATGTGCAGAGAACCTTCACGGCACGCATAACTGCGATAAACCACCTCAATTACTGGGAACGCTTGAAGTTCCTAAACCTGTACTCTCTAGAACGCAGGCGGGAGAGATACATTATTATATACACGTGGAAAATTCTCGAGGGATTAGTACCAAACTTGCACACGAGAGTCACTCCCTACGAAAGCAAAAGACTCGGCAGACGATGTAACATCCCCCCAATGAAAAGCAGGGGTGCCACTAGCACGTTGAGAGACAACACAATAAGTGTCACGGGCCCAAGACTGTTCAACTGCCTCCAAGCATACATCAGGTGGATTACCAATAGACCCCTGTCTGTCTTCAAGCAGGCACTGGACAGGCACCTAAAGTCGGTACCTGACCAGCCAGGCTGTGGTTCGTACGTTGGACTGCGTGCGGCCAGCAGTATCAGCCTGGTTGATCAGGCTCTGATCCAACATGAGGCCTGGTCACAGACCGGGCCGCAGGGGCGTTGACCCCTGGAACTCTCTCCAGGTATACTCCAGGTATGTATGCTGGGAGGCATTTGAACAGTCTTGGGCCCCAAACAATTATTGTGTTGTCTTTCAATGTACTCGTGGCGCCCCTGCTTTTCATTGGGGAAATGTTGCATCTCCTGTCGAGTCTTTTGCTTTCGTAGGGAGTGATTTTCGTGTGTATCCTATAGTCCCTATAGGATTTTCAAAGTGTATATTATCATGTATCTCTCTCGGGAGTACAAATCAGAGGCTTCAATTATTCCCAGTAATTTAGGTGTTTTATCGTACTTATATGTGCAGTGAAAGTTCTCTGTACATTCTCTAGGTCCGCAATTTCACCTGCCTTGAAGGGGGCTGTTAGTGTGCAGCAGTATTCCAGCCTAGAGAGAACAAACGATTTGAAGAGTGTCATCATGGGTTTGGCATCCCTAGTTTTGAAGGTTCTTGTTATCCATCCTATCAGTTTCCTAGAAGATGTGGTAGATACATTTTTGTGATCTTTGAAGGTGAGATCCTCTGACATTATCACTCCTAGGTCCTTCACACTAGTTTTCCACTCTACTGTGATTGGAATTTGTTTTATATTCCGATACAGTTTTAATTTCCTCGAGTTTTCCATAGGAGAATAATTGAAATTTGTCTTCAATGAACTTCCTATTTTCTGAGTCCCATAAAGACTTGTAGTGTCTTTGATGGATGACACTGGATGACTGTATGATGGCAGTATTAGTATGATTCTCGAGGTATCATACTGTAAGATCCTCTCTCTCCCCTCCCCCTCACTTTAACCTGTCTGTTACCAGGGAAGCTGGCAATCAACACTCCCCTCCCCTTCCCCTTTGTCACCCATCACCATCCACCCACTCAGGGCCTTGACTGACAATCAGGTTGCTCAGTGCCTGAGTGTCACCTTCCTCGCCCTCCACCTCCTCCTCCATTTCCACCTCTTCCTCCACCTCCTCCTTCATCTCCACCGCCATCTCCACCTCTTCCTCCATCATGGTTGATGTAAGTCACCTTCCATCACCATGGTAACCATACAAGATAGCAACTACCATGAACCATGGAGAAGTATGTTTATTAGGACCAGTTATCTGAACACTTCACCCCTCCTCCTTCCCCCCTCCCTCAGGGGTGGCCAGGTGGGTGTCCAGGTGGGTGGCCAGGTGGGTGGCCAGGTGGTGGCCAGGTGGTGGTTAGTCACGCACAATCACCTCAGTGTTAGTTAACAAGGAAGGGTCTAATTACCTGGGTTCAGACCCTCACGTGTGTCATATCCTAGTATCCTTTCTAGTATACTAGGATAACACCTTGATATCAGTGACCTGTGTGTAAATTACCTTGGATAACCTAATACAACCCAGGATAACCAGGTGAACTTCGGTGTTGGATGGAGTTTGAAGACTTATATATATATATATATATATATATATATATATATATATATATATATATATATATATATATATATATGCAAAAGATCACAGTAAACAGGTGATATCAAAATATGCAAGAAAACCACTATGAAAAAATAGAAGAATTCCAAGCGCTTTCGTGACTACTCACATTATCAAGGAACTATAACAGGAAACATGACAAGAAGGGCTTATATAAGGGGCGAGACTACACCTCACAGTCACATCACACTAACAAAGACAACACCTCACAGTAGCGTAACATCTCACGACTCTGTGAAGAGGAAAATAAGAAAGGACCTGAAACTCTTCCCAAGAATTAAGATTAGTCAATTTATTATTAAATTCTTCCCAAATTTTATTAATTATAAATGAATCCAATTTATATAAACCAAAGAAATATTCATATTATTTTCAAAACTGCTTTTAATGAAACATGATTCTATTATATTTCTCTCAACCATGGACTTGCTTGATACAACCTTCTCAGCATTTTGAAAATCAATTGGATGGTTAAAATCTCTCACATGAATAAATAGAGCATTAGAATCTTGTCCAGTTCTAATGCTATATTTATGTTGTTTTAATCTTAGTTCAAGACTTTTACCAGTTTGACCATAATAAACTTTATCGCATATTTTACAGGGAATCTTATAGACACATCCGTCAGCATTTTGGGGAATTTTTATCAAAAGTCTTTTTACTGTATCAAGATTTTTAAATACAACTTTGATATTAAAATTCTTAAGAAAGGAAGGCATATCAACCAAGTTTTCATGGTAGGAGAACCAACATATTTTTGGTTGAATAAGGTTGGTTGTCCCTTTTGGGTTGTAAAAAGTATTCCTAGCTATTTTAAAAGATTTATCAATTATGTTTCTTGGGTATTTTAAATCATTAGCTATTTCATAAATTTTAGAGATTTCTTCATCTATGAACTCTGGACTACAAATACGTAAAGCTCTCAAAACATTGAATAAAAAACCGACACTTTAACTCTATCTTGATGTGAAGAGTAATAGTGTACATAGGAACAATTATTTGTAGGTTTTCTGTAAATTTTAAATTTAAAATCAATGTTACCTTAATAATAAAAACATCTAGGAAGGGCAATGAGTTATTTACTTCGAATTCAACAGTAAAATTTATAGAATGAGTAAGCTACTTCCTTATCCTAAGGAAGTAGATATAAACCATTTCCTTGTTAAATTAAATACTTAGCTCATTCTATAAATTTTACTGTTGAATTCGAAGTAAATAACTCATTGCCCTTCCTAGATGTTTTTATTATTAAGGGTAACATTGATTTTAAATTTAAAATTTACAGAAAACCTACAAATAATTGTTCCTATGTACACTATTACTCTTCACATCAAGATAGAGTTAAAGTGTCGGTTTTTTATTCAATGTTTTTGAGAGCTTTACGTATTTGTAGTCCATAGTTCATAGATGAAGAAATCTCTAAAATTTATGAAATAGCTAATGATTTAAAATACCCAAGAAACATAATTGATAAATCTTTTAAAATAGCTAGGAATACTTTTACAACCCAAAAGGGACAACCAACCTTATTCAACCAAAAATATGTTGGTTCTCCTTACCATGAAAACTTGGTTGATATGCCTTCCTTTCTTAAAATTTTAATATCAAAGTTGTATTTAAAAATCTTGATACAGTAAAAGACTTTTGATAAAAATTCCCCCAAAATGCTGACGGATGTGTCTATAAGATTCCCTGTAAAATATGCGATAAAGTTTATTATGGTCAAACTGGTAAAAGTCTTGAACTAAGATTAAAACAACATAAATATAGCATTAGAACTGGACAAGATTCTAATGCTCTATTTATTCATGTGAAGATTTTAACCATCCAATTGATTTTCAAAATGCTGAGAAGGTTGTATCAAGCAAGTCCATGGTTGAGAGGAATATAATAGAATCATGTTTCATTAAAAGCAGTTTTGAAAATAATATGAATATTTCTTTTGGTTTATATAAATTGGATTCATTTATAATTAATAAAATTTGGGAAGAATTTAATAATAAATTGGACTAATCTTAATTCTTGGGAAGAGTTTCAGGTCCTTTCTTATGTTCCTCTTCACAGAGTCGTGCGTTGTTACGCTACTGTGAGGTGTTGTCTTTGTTAGTGTGATGTGACTGTGAGGTGTAGTCTCGCCCTTATATAAGCCTTCTTGTCATGTTTCCTGTTATAGTTCCTTGATAATGTGAGTAGTCACGAAAGCGCTTGGAATTCTTCTATTTTTCATAGTGGTTTTCTTGCATATATATATATATATATATATATATATATATATATATATATATATATATATATATATATATATATATATATATATATATATATATATATATATATATATATATTGTCATTAACAAAATATTCAGCGGTGTATAACTTGTGGGTTTAGCGATTAGTTTTGATTATAGTAGTAATTAATCAAATATTACCAAGAAATTTAGGTTAGGTAAGGTTGGTCAGGACACAGGACAAGTGTTTCCTGACGCGGGTCTTAGTCAGATGATGACCCGCCGTTGAAGCTTTTAGTCATCTGACCGAGGCCTTCCGGAGGTGGTGTTGATTCGCCGGGGATTCTCCCGACCCGGCTCGGCTCCCTGTCGTGGGAGTATCTGAGACCTACGGCTCCATGGGAGGAGGTACAAGTACCCCCTCATCGTTGGGACCAACTGTCCCCAGGTCTAGCCACATTCCCCACCAGCACAGGGCTCGTAGGGAGAAACTAGGCCTCTCTGGTCTGCCATCTTCCCCACCCCAAGGAGGCTGATGGAAAGGACAGGCTTGAGAGCTGCAGATGGTAGCAAGCTCTAGCTTTGGCACCTACCCTGCCCTAAAAGGGCTGGGCATGGTGATCTCCCGAGACCTCATTCATTCATTCAGAGACTCACAGGTAAGGACCCACTAGGGGCAAATGGGGACAGACGAAGAATAGCCGGTGAGAGGAAGACCTGCAGTAGAAGAGAAAGAGTCAGGACTAAACCCAACCGTTTGTGGGGTAAACCCCTGCCCGAGACCTTCCCTATTCTATTCTATGTGATTTGCCGGTATGGATCCCGGCCTGGGTCTCTTCCAATTTGGCGACCCGGTATCGACTCCCCGGTAGGGAAGCGTCATGTATCGACGTTAAGGTACATGTGTGGTATTCCTTTGGTGGGAAGAGGGGTCCTCTCCGAATCTATGGACAAACGACGTCCCAAAAGGTAGTCGCTCCAAAAGACACCTTTCAGTTCAGTTTACTACTTTCAGTGTTCAGTTCAGTTCAGACTCTCAGGTAAGGACCCACTAGGGGCGAGGGGGAAGTGGGGACAGACGAAGAATAGCCGGTGAGAGGAAGAACTGAAGGAGAAGAGAAAGAGTCAGGACTAAACCCAACAGTCTAACTACTGATTACTGTTTACTACTTTTCATATTTTCTGATTTTATTAGAGGACAAATTAATTGAAAACTCAAAAACAGGTGGATTTTATGCAATATTATTTTTTTCTCTTCTCCGTCCTGAAGCTGCGCACCATGAGAGCCATGTCACAGAAAACGAGAGCCACCAAAGCCAGAGCCACCAGGGAAACGAACAGCCACTGCGTCTCGACTTGCTCCTTGATTCTGGCTTCTGCTTCGTAATTGAAGGTGTTTTCGTAATCTGGGTAATGGGATGGAGGGTTTCCCTCGGCTAGTTTCCGGGAAACGGACGAGTTGTTGTCCTTATGCTTGAAGTACCAGAGGCCCAGAGAGGTCTTTGAAGCCTCGCTGTTAGCTCGTGTCTGAGAGAGAGAGGCATTAAACAACATAAATCCAATTCCATAAATCTTACAAATCATAAATCTGGTGAATATGGGGGACAATTTTATTATGATTTTTAAAAAAATATCCCTTAAATCGTAAAATAAAATACGTATATCCTATAAATCCTAAAGTGTATCACCTAAATCCTAAAATACTATATCCTTTAAATCCAAAAGTGACGCAAAATATTTTTCTTTAAATCTTAAAGTTATCCCTGGATTGGAACTATATCTCCGAGGTTCTCAAGGCGGGGGTCGCGGACCCTCAAGGCGGGGGTCGCGGACCCTCAAGGCGGGGGTCGCGGACCCTGTAGTTAAATGTCAGTTTTTTGCATGTGGAGGTCCAATTAAAGATTTGTAGAAGAAAATATTGAGATGGGGGAGGAAGGGAAAGTAAGAGAGAGGGGAGAAGTGAGAGAGGGGAGGGGAAGTAAGAGAGGGGAGAAGTGAGAGAGGGGGAGAAAGCATGAAAAATGAGCCTTTAAAGGGAAAGAGAGAGAGTCAGGAACATTTACCATTTTCTCCTGACGAAATAAAAACCAACACCTCTTAGTCTCTCCCAGGCTTTATATCCACCTGTTAACCCCAGTTCCTGGGATCAAGAGCCCCTCACCGTCATAAATTACCGACATTACATCACTGAACTAGGCCCTAATGAGGGACCTTGGACTACCTTTACCTTATCAACTGACCTTGTTAACGTACCCTTAAGCAGGTGTGAGTATTTAGGGCGTTCCCGCAGCTCTTGGGATGGTAGAGGTGGAAGAGGCCTGGATCCAGGGAGCTGTGGTGGCAAGCAACAGGTTAGTGAAGGCTGCAAGACAACTTTCTCCTGAGATATTTTTTTTTTTACTATATTACCAACTGGAGCCTTTGGTCACGTGACCCCAGACCTTTCTAATTGTGATAATAATAATTATTATTATAATATATTTATTTCTACAAGTATATGATACAACTTATACAGACCACAGCTGACATCAATGTCATACTACTATATAGAAAGCCCCTTCTAATGTAGAGCATTTCCCGCAACTTAGGTTAATTTTGTCCCCAGGATGCGACCCAGGCCAATCGACTAACACCCAGGTACCTATTTTACTGCTAGGTGAACAGTGATAGCAGGTGTCAGTGTGTGAGCTGAGTACGCTACCAACCCAGCTACGGGACACCTAGAGACAAGGGTGATACTGGAGGGTAATGCCTCCTGTATAGTGGTATGCAGACGGTGGATCGAGCCTCCAGACACTGAATGATCCAAATGAAATTAGGTACTTAAATGATGATAATAATTTTTAAAGACTTGGTTCTCAAGCAGGGGGCCGCGGCCCCCTTGAATTAAATGCAATATATGAAATACGAGAGAGAGAGATAACTCACCGTATCACCTTGTAGGTGTTAAGTCTGGCTAGCTTTCTCAAGATGGTCAGGTCTTCAGCACCCCAGGAGGTCCTGCTTGAGATGGGACCCATCGTCAAGACGTCAGTCTTGTAAATACACACCATCCCTGGGTGGTGGTCGTGTACGGTTGAGGTTGGAAATCACGTGAACAGCCGTTATAAGTACAACCGTACAGTCGAGCATCCAGTAATTAATAATAATAATAATAATAATAATAATAATAATAATAATAATAATAATAATAATAATAATAATAATAATAATAATAATAATAATAATAATAATAATAATAGTAATAATAATAATAATAATAATAATAATAATAATAATAATAATATTTTATACTTCCCTATCACTCTTACCCTCAGACTCTTGCCCTCTCATTCTAGCCCTCACTCTTGTCCTCACACTCTTGTACTCTCTTCCACTCTCACTCTTGCCCTCACACTCTTGCCCTCTCACTCTTGCCCTCACACTCTTCCACTCTCACTCTTGCCCTCACACTCTTGCCCTCTCACTCTTGCCCTCACACTCTTCCACTCTCACTCTTGCCCTCACACTCTTGCCCTATCACTCTTGCCCTCACACTCTTGCCCTCTCACTCTTGCCCTCTCACTCTTGCCCTCTCACTCTTGCCCTCACACTCTTGCCCTCTCACTCTTGCCCTCACACTCTTGCCCTCTCACTCTTGCCCTCTCACTCTTGCCCTCTCACTCTTGCCCTCACACTCTTGCCCTCTCACTCTTGCCCTCTCACTCTTGCCCTCTCACTCTTGCCCTCTCACTCTTGCCCTCACACTCTTGCCCTCACACTCTTGCCCTCTCACTCTTGCCCTCTCACTCTTGCCCTCTCACTCTTGCCCTCTCACTCTTGCCCTCTCACTCTTGCCCTCTCACTCTTGCCCTCTCACTCTTGCCCTCTCACTCTTGCCCTCTCACTCTTGCCCTCTCACTCTTGCCCTCTCACTCTTGCCCTCACACTCTTGCCCTCACACTCTTGCCCTCTCACTCTTGCCCTCTCACTCTTGCCCTCTCACTCTTGCCCTCTCACTCTTGCCCTCTCACTCTTGCCCTCTCACTCTTGCCCTCACACTCTTGCCCTCACACTCTTGCCCTCACACTCTTGCCCTCTCACTCTTGCCCTCTCACTCTTGCCCTCTCACTCTTGCCCTCTCACTCTTGCCCTCTCACTTTTGCCCTCTCACCATGGCCCCAGATGCGCCAGTAACCATGATGGTCCTTCACTTGCATGTGCTGCAGCGCAGAAGGAGGCGCAGCAGAGTGTGGGAAGACGAACCGTGGGTTGTACAGTGAGAACAGTGTGGGCATGTACACCTGTGAGTGGGGAGAGAGGGAGGGTTTCTGTCACTAACGCTGCTACTACTACTACTACTACTACTACTACTTCACTTCTACTAACATTATGACTAACATTACTTCTAACAGTGTTAGTAATAATAGTAGTAGTCAAGCTAAAACGATTATTTTTAAAATAGTTTTAGCACATATTTCTACTATACTACGATAGGGTAATATTCCGTCATTACGTATATTCTTAATATCAGTAATATTATCATTTTGAGTATTATATTCCGTATCATCACTGGTATTATAATTAATTCTTTATACCAGAGGTATAGCGGGGTTTAAGAGGTATACCTGGTAGCCTCGTACTGGTGTGTTGAGACACCTGGTCAAGAACTCCCTGCTGAAAAGAACATCGACATCACAGAAGAACATAACCTGCCCCTCCAGTCTGGTCTTCCTTACTCCCACCTGCAGTCCAAGCCCTCGGGAGAACTTCTCCTCCTTCAGGAGGATGAACTCCGTCTTCAGGTTGTGGGTCTGGTCTTCCGTGGCCTTCAGGAGTTCCTGGACTTTCTGGCTGTCCAGGTCGTTGAAGTAGACCACTGCTAGACCCACATGAAGAAGATCCTGGCCAAGTACTGCCTTCAGGTTCGCCAGAAAGACCTGAGGGATATCAGTGTGTCAGGTCACACGACCTAGTATGCTGGAGAGATCATGTAACCGGTTGCAGTGATAAGGCTAAGTTCTGAAGTGAATTGAGGAAAGATAACAGCTCTTGGCTCGTAGCTGTTATCTTAGCATTACTAGCTTTAATAACAGGGTATTACTAAGATGCTAAATAATGAAGATAATAATAATAACACTTATAAAAGTAAGATTAAAGATAAATAAAGAAAAAATGAGGAGTAAGAGAGCACAGAAAGGGGAAAGATTTAGTAATATCTTAGTATTGTGCTGTGGGTAGGCCTGGGAAGGCCTGAGTAGGCCTGGGAAGGCATGGGTAGGCCTGGGAAGGCCTGGGTAGGCCTGTGAAGGCCTGGGTAGGCCTGGGAAGATCTGGGTAGGCATGGGAAGATCTGGATAGGCCTGGGGAGGCCTGGGTAGGCCTGGGAAGGCCTGGGTAGGCTTTGGAAGGCCTGGATAGTCCTGGAAAGGCCTCAACCAGAGAGTGACATACACGTCTACTTCTACTACGTCGTCCTCTCCATTCTCTACTTTCTACTGTCACTATTTCTTCCACTACTGCCTCTCCATGTACACAGCCCTGTTGACACGCACCTAAAGGAGCTGAGACGTGTAATTAGGTGCGCTGATCTCTGATTCTGAAGACGTCATGTTAGGTGACACGTCTGGCGTTTTGAAATTGATTAAAATATTAATGTGTAAACATAATATAGACTCCACTGATGTTTCAGTAAACATATTAGCAATTTTTGGATATTTTTTTAAACGTTGATGTAAAGAAGATACAACGGTACAGTTGAGAGATGTTTGGTTGTAAGTGTGCAGGTCGTAGGAACACTTTACAGGTCATAAGTGAACCAAGAAAGTGCAAAGGAATATTAGGCAATGTTTCTGTCCCTAGAGGAGCAACACTTGTTCTATATAGGACCAGTAGCTAGTCAGGTCATGGACTCGTCAGTTTGTGGGTGAAACGTGCGCCGTTTCCCTCATTCGCGCGGAGACGACAACACAACCTCCACAATAAGCTTCAATTAGGATCAACATTTCGCTCTGTGGATAGTTCTGTACAGGGCGAAACGTTGTCCCAGTGAAAGCTCGTTGGACAACCTGTGTGTGTCTTAATACATGTCTGCAACACGGGATTTCAGATCCCAGCTATCGCAGAGGTGTTGCAACAGCCTGCTGCAGGCTGGAGGTTGCAGCCTCCTGCGTTACACTCACACTTGAATCCTACACTGTATCCCTCCCACACTACAGTGTCACCTTCAGAGTGTGGAGACGCCCCTGGAGAGGCACGATGAGAGTAATGGAGGTGTTGGGACGGTGGTGATGGAAGGCGAGGCGTGGTACAGAGAACTCCTTCACCAGAGTCACTCTCTCTGTCTCACCCTCTGGGGTGCGACAGATCACGTCAAGTTCCAGTCCGACAGTCGGCACTGTCCGGTACCTGTCAAGGAGGGAAGGGGTCATAGTGCTATCAGTGCCATGTGGAAGGTCCACTCAGTGCCAATACTACCCAAGGCTAAATAGTTAAAACTACTGGATAAAGACTATATATTACGACACACATGATAATAAGAGAGTAGGGAATGATGGGGAGGAGTAGGAGAGAGAGCAGCAGAAGGCAGAAGAGGGGGAAAAGGAAGACCAGGAAGAGAGGGAAGGGAAGGAGAGAAAAAAAATAATACTGTCTCACCTTAGAGAGGAACAGTGATCACGTTGGTACTTTCCTGGGAACTTGGTGCTCAAGTGAGACACAACTTCCTCAGTCACCTGAAGGAATAAGAGAGAACTTCATCAAAGGTCTTCATGGTAGCCTAACTTCACTACTCATCAAATACAAGAATCTGGGAACGAAAAAAACTTCACACTTAAAGTGGCCCACAGAATGTAAACAGTAACTTGAGTGTGAAGTGCGACAGGTGAGACAGAACTTGCATGTGTAGTAGTGACCCTCTCATATACCGAGTCTCCTGGAGTCAGCAAAACGAGATGTATAAAGAACGGTGTCATTGACGACTCTTTACAGGACATACATGACCATACACATGCATGCGAAACAATCATTGTGGGGGAAAAATAGTCAACATTCAAGCGCTTTCGTGATTTTTCACATTATCAAGGATTTGGTCCTTGATAATATAAGAAATCACGAAGCACTTGGAAGTTCACTATTCTTTTTAACATTGGTTGTTCTGAATATTGTGATATCACCTGTTTACTGTGATCTTATTGCACACACACACACACACACACACACACACACACACACACAAACAGACACACACACACTCACACACACACACAGGCTGCTGTCAGGAAGACAGCAGCGAGTCATGGTACGTGGTGAGGTGTCAGAGTGGGCGCCGGTGACGAGCGGGGTTCCACAGGGGTCAGTCCTGGGACCAGTGCTGTTTCTGGTATTTGTGAACGACATGATAGAAGGAATAGACTCCGAAGTGTCCCTGTTTGCAGATGATGTGAAATTGATGAGAAGAATTCAGTCGGACGAGGACCAGGCAGAACTACAAAGGTATCTGGACAGGCTGCAAGCCTGGTCCAGCAATTGGCTTCTGGAGTTCAACCCCACCAAGTGCAAAGTCATGAAGATTGGGGAAGGGCAAAGAGGACCGCAGACGGAGTACAGCCTAGGGGGCCAGCCTAGGGTGAGTATAACACCGGGAACATCTCCTGAGGCGCACATCAACCAAATAACTGCTGCAGCATATGGACGCCTAGCAAACCTAAGAACAGCATTCCGACATCTTAATAAAGAATCGTTCAGGACCCTTGTAGAAACTTGTTTAGAGACTGCCTCCTTGTAAGCTGCACTTAGAGCAAGCACTGTTGACACCGACACTCTGAGACACTTCTCTCAGACTTACAAGTGGCTATGGGACAAATTTCTAGCTAACTGAAGTAAAGGGAATTCCACCCTGCTTACACGATACTGAAAGGGTTTAACTTACTTGATGTAGTGCTATGTGTTTCCTGGACTTCCTAAGCTATAAACCCCCTCCAAACACCATGTGCAGGGAAGATTCTTAATCTGCAAATTGAGTGGTATTAGTGTTTTGTATTAACTCAGAATCCCCAGCCATAGGGTATATCCTCCAAGCAATATCTAAACAGTAAGAGACACTAGCTTCCAGACTTGAACTTAAGAGACGACGCTGGTACATACCAATACAAAAGCGTCCATCCGCTTAAGACCCACAGATAACTCACTAACGTTTCCCCCAGAAAACTGGCCAGATACTGAGAGAAAGAAAGTCTTGTCTTACTGCAATAGGTCTGGATGGAGAGAGATATCCGCGGTACTTCGGGATCTCTCCTCCGGGGCCCCAGGACAGATGGAAGTCACGTGGGGATGATGCTTGTTCGCAGCGGTTGTTCACTCCTTGAAGTCTGATCTGGTAAAGAGGAGTCAGCATCACTCCCGCTTAGATTCAAGTGTGGGCTGCCAGTTCTCTCTAGCTGACATAACCCAAGGTTCGTCTATTTGGGGCTTATATCTACCTATATTAAGGTGTTAGAACTACATTATTAACATCTAACGTTGCATCAATAATCCTATTATTAGTTACTAACTGTACAAACTTTCCTAGGCTTTCCTAGGTGAATAAATCTATCAATTAAAATGTACACAATTGTTACCTCCGCCAACTTGAATGTGTATGCTTGTTTTGGTTAGGTGTGTGGGTTTATAAACTCCGAGGGCCGATCCATGGTATGTTTAAGGCTCCTAACAGCTCACTTATCCTGTGGAACTTGCGTAACTCAAAAGTTTCCACATCCTCCCCCCCCCCCGGCGAAGGTAGCCGTTAAGTCTATATCAAATCCGCCTCCCGCAAGCCCCCCCCCCAGTGAGCTCTGGACTCGAGCGCCGTTTGATGGGTCGGCTGAACACTCTGGTTGGGTAGACTTCGGTCTAACTTCTCCTGTCCAGGCCTCACCATGTGGACCTCGAGCGGCAACAGCTTGTTGATGGGTCTTATGGTCTCGGCACCATTTACTCTCACCTTCACCATCCTCAGCTGTCCAGCCTTATCTGGGTGGGTTGATACCACCAAGCCAAGAGGCCAGTATGCCCTGGGTGCCTCCGCTTTAACTAGCACCAGGCCCCCTTGGCTCACTCACCGTCACCTTGTTCCCCTCAGGGTCGGCCCCATAAAAATGTTTTCACAGAGCTGTCAAATAATCATTACGCCACACCTGGTTCCATTTGTCTAGAACTTTCACTAACTTATTGTGACTCTTGTGTAGTTCCTCATTAATGGGGGTCCCTCCTGCCCACAATAGTCCTGCTCCCTAGAAGACTGGCTCAAGATTGCAGGGAAGGGCTCGATCCTCCTCCCAAATAACATGTGATTGGGGGTGAGAGCTTCCTGCTCGTCAATACCATTTTGCACATAGGTTAGGGGTCTATTATTGACTCTCGCTTCTATCTCGGCCAAAATCGTTCACAACTCATCATTGGTCACCTTCTTGCTGTGTAAGACCTTGCGGAGACACCTTTTAACCGTACCCACCATACGTTCATAGAAGCCCCCTTGCCAGGGTGCTCTGGGAACTATGAACTTCCACTCACACTCTATCTTCTTCAGGTATTCTCGTACCTCTCCATTGTCCAAAAGATTCTTAAAGACTTTGCTGGCAGCTTTAAAGCTTGAGCCATTGTCTGATATAATCAATCGTGGACAAGAGAACCGAGCTGTAAATCTGAACAACTTCACGAAAGTCTCGGTAGACATATCTTCTGCCAGCTCCAAATGTACGGCTCAGGTAGTTGCACAAGTAAACAGACAGATATATACCTTCTGTGGGTCTACCCTCTCCCCTCCCGGGTTTGTCAGTATGATAGCCCCTGTGTAATCTATCCCCACAGTCTCAAAGGGTCTGTCACTCTGCACCCGTTTCTGAGGCAGTGGTGGTGGTCCCGGGTAGGATAGAGTCCTCCCATCATACCACCGACAGACCGTGCACTTCCTTATCACCCTTTTGACTGTGGCTCGGCCATTCAGCACCCAGTAATTCTGACGAAGGCAGGTGAGTGTATCTCCAAACCCTCCATGCATGGTTCTCTGATGAGCATCAAGTATCACCAACTCTGACAACCACCCATCGTTTCCCAGTAACACAGGATGTTTGGTCCCATAACTGAGCTCAGTGTTGTGTAGTCTTCCCCTGCATCTTATCAGACCAGCATGATCCAAGAACAATCCCAATGAGTGGACCAGTTTACCGCTCCCTGAGCGCAGTCGGGTGCAAGACCTGATGCCGTGTCTAGCTGCCCGGCAGCTAGTACCTCCAGAACTCCTGGAAACCTCTCCTTCTGGTACTGCTGTATCCAGTACTCTCTGGGACCCACAAGCAACAACTGTCGGCGTCTATTTACCTTGTCAGTCAGCTTTCTCACAAATCGAAACACCATTTATGTGACTCCCATTAGCTTCCTCCACGAGGAGTAACGTTTGGGGTCTAGTAGGTCAGTGCCTGACTCCCCCACGAAATGCACTATGCTGCTGGTTGTCTCACCGAATTTCTGCTCTGGCCAGCGCTCTTTCACTGATAACCAGTCCGGGCCTTTGAACCAAATCTCGCTTATACTCAGTTTTTTGTGTGTCACCCCTCTGCTAATCAGGTCAGCCGGATTTTGATCGGTAGGTACATGTAAAATAGTGGATGCTGTCTGTAGCTCCCGTATCTCCTTCACCTGATTCCTGACATAGGGGAGTTTGGACCTGTCGTTCTGTACCCACTGTAAGGCTACCTCCGAGTCTGTCCATATATATGTGTGGGTCACCTTCAGGTTACTTAACACTTCCTTTACGTACTTTCCCAGTCTTGCTCCCAGCAACATCGCTGTGAGCTCTAGCTTTGGTATTGAACACTCTTTTAGGGGTGTTACCCGTGCCCGGCTGGTGGCCAGATTAACCTGGTTCCCAGCCACCAAGTATGCTACGACCCCATATGCCCGGGAAGAGGCATCACAGAAGACATGCAGGTCATAATCTTGTCCGGTACACCCGAGGGACCTAGGAAATGCGAAATCGTGTAGCTCTGCTAAATCTTTGCTGACTATATCCCACTCCTGACAGATGGTTTCTGGCCAGTGTGTCGTCCCAACCCAGGTTCAGCTCCCAGGTCTGCTGTACTAGCATTCTCCCATGAATAGTAATGGGTGTCAACAGACCCAGTGGGTCAAAGGCAGTCTGGACTTTGCTTAACAGGGACCTTCTGGTCAGCTTCCCGCCCCCATCAGGTTTCCTTTTCACCCTAAGACTGTCTTCCCCAATTTCCCATTCCAGTCCCAATACTGAGGTTACCTCAGGCACCGTATAACCCACATAATCATGTTCTACCCTGTCTCGCAATGCAGGATTGTTCGTTACCAATTCCCTCAGTGGCATGTTAGCCGAGAGCATCTCCCCGTTGGACTCCTGGTAGATGTCCATCAACTCCCCCTCATCAGAAGGGGTGCCTTGCATATTGTCCACATAAAATAAAGTCTTCAATAGTTCTTTGAGGGGCTGTTACAATTTGCCAGGTGATAATCTATAGTAGCCTGCAGCAAGAATGGTGAGCTCGTGGCACCAAACAACACTGCCTTAAATCTGTAAGTTTCGTACCCCTGCTCAGGTACCTCGCTGTTCGCCACCCACAAGAACCTAGTGTAATCCCTGTCTTGTGGTTGCAACCCAATTCGTAGGAAGGCTTTACTAATATCTGCTGCATAAGCATATTGTTCTGTCCTAAACTTTAACAACACGTCGGCTAATTTCTGAGTCAGAGATGGCCCTGTGAACAGACAGTCATTCAATGAGGGCTCTCGGGGACTTGCCTGTGAGCTGCAATTGAAGACTACTCTGATGGGAGTGGTTACTGACTCCTTGGTAACTGCCATGTGCGGGAGATAATGGGTATTTTCTCCTGGACTGGCATGTGGTACCTTCTCTATGAACCCCAGGGCCAACTGTTCTTTAATAATGTCATCGTACTTCCCTACCAGACCCTTCTTGGTCAGGCTGTTCACCAGGGAGTTCAACTGACCCCGTGCCTTCTTAAAGTTAGTGGGTAACATAGGGTGCACCGGTTTCCAAGGTAGTCTCACCCAGTACTGGCCGTCCTTGAACTGGACATGGCTCAAATAATCCTGATAAGTTTCTTCGTGTTCGGGGGGTGGTTGATCACCCTTAATCCCTACTACATCCAGATCCCACAGTTTATGGACTGGTTCACCGTCAACTATGCTGACTTGGGTTTCCAATAGACCCTCATGTAATCCGATCCGCATCACTAGCACGGCCTCGATTGCTGTGGTATCAGAGCCCCCCTTCCCAGGCGTCGCAGGGAAATGGGCTGGTACCCTGCCTCCTACGATATACCCCGCTGGAGTCCTGTACAGGGCGATACCTTCCTTGACGACCTTTCTTGTGGACACGAATTCGTCTACGTAATCCCCTCCTACCAAAATTCCCACGTCCCTGACGTTACGTTTGACTGCCACGGCTAGGCCCTTGGTGGTAATGATATCGGGCAGCCTCTTCACTATCAAGGCTGAGATATTCCTGCGATGCCTGCCCAATCTAACTGCTACATCTACAACAGGATAAGATCTGTGCGGAACTGTCCCACCAAACCCTTCCACTTTCATGTCAGCCTTACCCTCGGACTTCAACTTCAACTTAGCCACTAGAGTCTCCATTATGAAGGATCGTTGAGCCCCAGTGTCAAAAAACAAATGGGTCATTTCAGACCTTTTCCCATTTATGACCACCGCCATCACCGTGGGCAGGGCCACAGAACCTTGAAACCGTTCACCTGAACTAGTCCCCTGTGTCGTTCTCACCACACTCACCACTACTTTGGACTCGTCTCTGCTCTCCTCCCTCTCTTGGGGTTTGATCCCCTTAGCCTGGGCTGGTCTGGTATCCTTAGGGCACAACGCACTGTGGTGTTTACCCTTCCAACAACCTCGACCCTCACCGAGCTGGGTGTTACAGTCCCGGGCAAAGTGTTCTCCACAACACTTGAAACAGAGTTTCAACTCCCCTAGTCGCTGACGTCTTTGGTCATAGGTGGTGAAGCTCGAACACCCTGAACTATTATGTTCTCCTTTGCAGAACACACACGGCCTCGTGCTGGTCGTCTTAGTGGTTTCCCCCTTGGCCCCTTTGGTTGAGGACTTGTCTCGGACATAATATGTGCCGACCCTAATGGGGGGTGCTTTAGTTCTATCTCTCAAGGGTCCGGAGTGGTCAAACGATTTCACCCTGGCGGGTGGTCTCTCCCCCTGACCTATACTTAGGTGAGTCACGATATCACTCAACCCCTCAACAATCTGTTGTATTGTGAACCGGTTAGTTCTATACTTCAAATGTAACTCATGTACTGTAGTGCTAGCTAGTTTCCTCTGAATCGTCTGACTGACCATCCATTCCGATCCACCCCAATCATGTAAATCTCTGAGACTGTTTGTCAGACTCATGACTTCGATTCGAAACTTCTCTAAGCTCTGACGGTCATGACGGCAAGCCTCAAGATCAGACAATCGATAAAATATAGCTATCATTATCTCCTCTGTGTTGCCATACGCATGCTTTAGTTGATCCTTGGCATGTCGATAATTAATATCAGTAGTTTGGTAATGCCGGACCAAGTCCAGGGCTTTACCCTTGAGCTGTGAACGTAAGTACTGTAGTTTGGTGGCATCTGACAAATCATCCTTGTCATCTATCTGGGATTTAAACTGATCCCAGAAAGCAATGTACTCTGTACTCTGTCAAGGTTCTGTCGAACATTGGTAAATTCAATGTAGGTAATCTGGGTAACACTCTAGGGGGACTGTGGTGGCGTGTGTGCCCTGTACTATTATTTGTTGCCTCTGCTATATCAGTCTTCAATGTTTTCGCTAACTTTTTGCAGAGCCTCATCTCCACTTTACATTCAGCCGTGTGCTCGTCGTATTCCTTCTGAACTACTTCAACAATTTCCTCAGACTCACCTGATGCATAGGCTTCGGCCTCATAACGTAGATAGGCTGTCTCCAAGGCTCCTAGCTTTCCCTCTAAAAGCTCTAAGCACTTTCCTAGATCTTGACAGTCCACATCGTCGGTTAGTCTGATATCTCGGCACTCCTTACATGCCTTGGTTATGCGTCCCTTGTGAGCGTTCAAAGATCGCTTTAGCTGGATTAGAGCTGGGACAGATACTTTCTGATTCTCCTCCGTCATTGTTGTGGTTCAGTTAAGAGTTTGTCACTAATTTATACTTTAATTAGCCCACCCCACAGTACAATACGGTATTAGGTGAGAATAAGTGATTCCCAACGCCCCTCAACAAGCTTGACGACTTTCTTTACATATATTGACTTGACTCAATTAAATGTACACTGTTAGCCCTCAAACCCAACTAAAATGTATATTGTTGTTATGAAAGCTTAACCTAGCAACTCCCTGTACACAGTAGTAAATGGTTACAGGACTTAAGCTAGCAATTCACAAATTAAATGAATCAAATACAATAAAATTCACACAGTAAATGTGTAGTCTTTGCAAATTAAATTCACTTGGATAATCATAAATAAATTCAGTAAATCAACTTATAAACAGTAAAAAAATAATATTGTGTAATTAGCTTTGGCTTAACTGAGCCTAGATTGTTTAATTATTGTAGTTAGTTGGGGAAAGTAACTCCTAGCCTAACTTTATAACTGTTGAAATTAGTGTGCAACTAGCCTGAATCTAGCTTGCAAGGTAAATGATAGCTAGGTTAAATCTGACCTAGCTGTAATAACTGTTGAAATTATTGCAGAGGCCTACCCTAACTGTGGCTGCCTTGCAATTCACTAAGTAATTAAATATACAAGTTTCCTAACCTGGCTTACTTGTAATCACTGTAAATAATAAACTTCTGATTAGTTAGCTTAACCTAGCCTGAGTAAGTCTTTGGGCCTAGGTGTGATAACTTAACCTAGCTTTGATAATGACTGGTACATTAACTGTGGCCTAGCTAATTAAGACTAATCTGACTGCTTAATCAGCTATTCCACATCTCGGGTAGAAGGACCATGTAGAAGCTTGTTTAGGGACTGCCTCCTTGTAAGCTGCGCTTAGAGCAAGCACTGTTGACACCAACACTCTGAGACACTTCTCTCAGACTTACAAGTGGCTATGGGACAAATTTCTAGCTAACTGAAGTAAAGGGAATTCCACCCTGCTTACACGATACTGAAAGGGTTTAACTTACTTGATGTAGTGCTATGTGTTTCCTGGACTTCCTAAGCTATAAACCCCCTCCAAACACCACGTGCAGGGAAGATTCTTAATCTGCAAATTGAGTGGTATTAGTGTCTTGTATTAACTCAGAATCCACAGCCATAGGGTATATCCTCCAAGCAATATCTAAACAGTAAGAGACACTAGCTTCCAGACTTGAACTTAAGAGACGACGCTGGTACATACCAATACAAAAGCGT
>WNWK01024957.1:27500-29057 GCA_009830355.1 Cherax destructor
AGCAGTGCTGGCAGCATACTAGCAGTGAACAGCAGTGCTGGCAGCATGCAAACAATGAGCAGCAATGCTGGAGCATGCTAGCAGGTGAGCAGCATTTCAGCAGTAGCAATGAGCAGTGAGAGCTTGCGAGCTACAGGTGAGGGCAATGCTGCAGCATGCTGCAGTAAGCAGCAAGCTGGGAGCATGCTAACGTGAGCGGGAGTCCCAGCAGCATGCTAGCAGTGAAACAGCAAGTGCTGGCAGCATGCTAAAAGTGAGCAGCAGTCTGCAGCATGCTGCAGTGAGCAGCAGTGCTGGCAGCATGCTTAATGAGCAGCAGTGCTGGGAGCATGCTAGCAGTGAGCAGCTGGGCAGCATGCTAGGGGTAATGAAGCAGCAGTGTTAGCAGCATGCTGCAGGAGCAGCATGCTGGCAGCATGCTAGCAGTGAGCAGGAGTGTGGAGCATCAGCAGTAACGCAGGCTGCAGCATGCTGCAGTGAGCAGCAGTGCTGGCAGCAGCTAGCAGTGAGCACAGTGCTGGCAGCATCTAGCAGTGAACAGCAGTGCTGGCAGCATCAGCAGTGACAGCAGTCTGGCATGCTAGCAGGAGCAATAGTGTGGCAGCATGCCAGCTGTGAGCAGCAGGCTGGGAGCATGCTAGCAGTGACAACAGTGCTGGGAGCATGCTAGTAGTGACAGCGTGCTGGCGCATGCTAAGGAGCAGCAGGGCTGGCAGCCCTGCTAGTAATGAGCAGCAGTGCTGGCAGCATGCTGTAGTGACAGCGTGCTGGCAGCATGCTGTAGTGAACAGAGTGCTGGCAGCATGCTAGCAGTGAGCAGCAGTGCTTTTGGCAGCATGCTTGCAATGAGCAGCAGTGCTGGCAGCATGCTAGTAATGAGCAGCAGTGCTGGCAGCATGCTAGATGAGCAGCAGTGCTGGCAGCATGCTAGCAGTGAGCGCAGTTGCTGGGGCATGCTGAGTGAGCAGGTGCTGGCAGCATGCTGTAATGAGCAGCAGTGCTGGCAGCATGCTAGTAATGAGCAGCAGTGCTGGCAGCATGCTGAGTGAGCAGCAGGCTGGGCATGCTAGAATGAGCAGCAGAGGTGGCAGCATGTATAATGAGCAGTGCTGGCAGCATGCTGTAATGAGCACGTGCTGGGCATGCTAGTAATGAGCAGCAGGTGGGAGCATGCTAGAATGGCAGAGCTGGCACATCTATTGGCCAAATGCTGGCGCATGCTGAATGAGCGCAGGCTGTGTTGTGGGTTTTTTGATAGATTGGGTAAGATAATAAAAAGGAGCTTGGGGTGGTATGTTATATTGAGTCGATAAATGGGGGGTTTTCAGAGGAGGCCCCGGGGTTTACTCTATCAGGAGGACTCCGCTATCCCCCGGGGGATGGGCATTCAAAAGAGTCTCTTTTGGGTAACGGATGATCCTGCAGATGGGTTTTTAACCCCAACCCGAAACCCTTCTTCACTGACCTCAGTACGCTCATCATGTTATTGTTTCCGAATTTTTGCAAAATAAGGGCCAGGGTCAACCTGAGCTGATTCTATACAATGTCAAAGTACAC
>WNWK01024958.1:0-29055 GCA_009830355.1 Cherax destructor
TCTGGACGCTTTTGGCTGCCATCAGATCTGCATAGTTGGGGTGGTTCCTTACGCTGGGCATCCGGCTGTTGTGAGGCTCCTCTTGATAATGTTATTAACCTTTTCATGTCTTGCAATCTTTCCTCGGATTTACGACACAAAGACCATGGTACCCGAATCGGTCTGCTGCTTCACTGCCAAAATACACCTGTGTTCGGCGAGAATAGGGGCGGCAAGTCGAAGGGCAACACCAATGCTGATGGTCTGTGGGTCGAGGCGTGTCCAAGGCTGAAGATGGGAACAGCCAAAGAAAGTCCCCTGCATGAGGAGCTCCACTGCAAGGAGGCGGGCTCTATCCTTCCATGACACACTCTGAAGCATTGCTGAGGCTATATTCTCTACTATTGGGCCATCCCAGTGCGACTGTTTGTAGTTGTTGGGGGAGCAGCCTGGTTTCAGAGCCTGTTAGGTTATCCCAGATCCTGGCTCCATCAACGAACTTTTGGTCATGGATTCCAATCGTGTCCCTAAGATGTTCAGGAGAATTGCTGCTACAAGCCCTCTGGATGCAATGCATGAAGACAGGAAAGCAGGTAAAGCAATCTGAGATGACTTGCGGACACCAAATATGTCAACCTGGGCAGACTCAAGCATTTTGTGAGAAGGTACAAGGCATTATGGGTGTCAAGATTGCCTTATATATATATATATATATATATATATATATATTATATATATATATATATATATATATATATATATATATATATATATATATATATATATAATGTATATATGTCATTAGGTAAAACTGGTCAATTAGCAAAAGCTCATCTAAAATTAAGTCCTTTCTAAAATTTTCTCTTATACGTTTAAAGATATATTTTTTTCATTTATGTTAATGTAAGAATTTATAATTTTGTACCAAGAGAAACTTTGAAAACCTACCTAACCTTATTACAACAAGCGCAATTTAATTTAGCCTAACCCAACTAAATATATTTTAGATACGTTAACATTAATTTAATAATAAACAAACACAATGAAATATATTTTTTTCGTTATGTTCAGAATGATTTTGGGGTAAATTATTGCATACACAAATTTTCACTTGTCTTATATGGCAAGAAGAGCGTTGCTATTTAAGCCAAAATAGCAAGTTTTACCTAATCGGCACGACATATATATATATATATATATATATATATATATATATATATATATATATATATATATATATATATATATATATATATATATATATATATATATATTGAATCTGATCTATGATATATTTAGTAAAATTATGCTAAATTCATTTACTCACCTCTCACCCAACTCAATTACTCACCTCTCACTCCAATGTCCACTCACTTTTCACCCTAATGTCAACACACTCACTCCTTCACCTCTGTGTCAACACACTCACTCCTTCACCTCTGTGTCAACACACTCACCCATCAACACAATTATCCTCACAATATGTTCACACACTATTCCCTCGCCTCTATATTTACATCCTCACCCCTCACTAAGTCCCTACACTATTCTCGTGCACTTATGTTTATATATTCACTCAATATATATGATGCCTTGACCCACAGAATCAGTACACTGTTATCTCGCTCTGCCACTCTGATCTCCCCTCCCTAGCTAACTCTCTCTCTCTCTCTCTCTCTCTCTCTCTCTCTCTCTCTCTCTTTCTTAATACAAGATTTTACAAGGTTAGGGTAAGGATTTCTAACTTATCAACAAGCTAAGAGCTGTTACATCCATCAGTTTATTTGAAAGCCATTTTATTGTTGAGAAACATACAGATATGGGGCAGGATGAAGTTTGAGTCATCTGAGGGACAGTAATTTCATATTTTCAGCTAAATTTATTTCGTTGGCATCATTATGCTGTGCGAACATGTTCCAGACTTGAGTCATTCTAGGAATAAATTATCTCACATGAAGTGATGTCCTAGAGAAGGGTAAAGCCAGAGTGAAACTGCTACTTGCTGCATGTCTTGTTGTGTCAAAGCTCTCTTCTCGCTGTCCTCCGAGTGGAGTCTAGTGTGGTACTTTGACAATAATGGCCTTTCACATAACAGTAATTCCACCCACGTCGTTCTTGTGTTGAAATATCTGGTGAAATCACAGATCTATCCAGGCTGGGTCCAGGCGAGAGATGAGACGTCTTGCTCTGTTCTCTATTCTGTCAAGAAGTTGCAGGTAAGGCGGAGGAAGGCAATCCAAGAAAGTGGAGCATTCTCAAGCTGTGAGAGTACTTCTGCCTCATGCAGAATCTAGCAACCTCTACTGTCAAGCAGGTGCGAGATACGTCTAAGTGCTGCAAGCTTCCTGACCGCCTTGTTTGCAAGATTTACAGTGTGGTTCTTCATGGTTAGTTTCGAGTCAAATTTCACTCCAAGGATATCCACGTTGTCCCCGAGTACCAACACTCTCCCATTCATTCTTACCACTGCTCCAGCATTACCATCTTAGTGCCTAGAGACCGTCATCATTTGTGTTTTTTCAGAAGCAAATGTGACGTTCCATCGTTTATCCCAAACTATCATAGCTGTGTGCAAGTGACTGATGTAAATTAGAGCAACTTACATTGTCTCTCTTAGATAAATAAATGTCAGAGTACAGTCGTCTGCATATGCATGGGAGTCTGGGAAGATATGAAGATCATAATATTATTATAATACCTTTATTTTCTACAAGTACATGTACAAAGTATACAGGCTTAGCTGACATCAGTGACATACTACTCTATAGAAAGCCGCTTGTTTTGCAGAGCATTTCGGGCAAATTAGGTCAGTTTTGTCCCAAGATGTGACCCACACCAGTCGACTAACACCCAGGTACCCATTTTACTGATGGTGAACATAGACAACCGGTGTAAAGAAACACGCCCAATGTTTCTACCCTCGCTGGGAATCGAGCCCAGACCCTCTCCGTGTGAAGCGAGAGCTTTAGCCACAATGGCCCAAATGCACTTCCCTGTGGAACACTTGCACCAATAGGATGTGTTTCTGACTCTGACCCACTGAGAACTACCGTGGATGTAATCACTGAGGAGACATAGTGTTGAGCCTGCAATTTCCAGTGCTTGCAGTTTCACCAAGAGGCCTTGGTGCCATACTCGGCCGAAAGCACAAGCAATGACCATGGCTACTATACAGCTAACTTTGGATTCATTGTCTGGTGCCACTTAGTGGAGAGGTTAAACAACAGATCAGCAGCAGAGGAACCTTATCTGAAGCGGTATTACCGGTCACAAAGTGAGTGGTAGTCGAAAAACTCTTTCATCTGCCGTGATATTATTGTCTCAAGAATCTTACCAGTGATTGACAGGAGTGACACTGGTCTGTAATTGCTGATTTCCACTCTGCTGTACCTCTTATGAACAGGGACTCTGTTTGCCTCTTTCCACAATGAAGGCCATCTACACTGTGCTCCTAGCTGGTCTACACACCTACTTAGCAGTCTTGGGCTGAACTTATCTGGTCCCACAGTCTCTTCTTGGTCTCATTGTCACTACTGACAACTTTGACACAGTTCGAGCAGCTAGCCAAGAAGGGTCCCTTGTTGGGTCAGGAACCTGCATCTTGGCAGCAAAGTCTTCAGCAAAAAGGTCAGCTTTCTTCTGATTGCTAGTAGAAATGGTAACATCCTGTCTATTTAGAGGTGAAATAATTTCATTAGGTGAATTACCTTGTCGGTCCTTGACCAAGGACCACCAGGTTTAGGAGCCCACTCTACCTGATGCCAGTTTTCTTTTTTTTGTTAGCCTCCCATTTAGAGATGGCCCACTTTTGGACTTCTCTCATTTGTCTACAGGCTTGCTTGTGCAGGTTCCTGTTAAATAGCGGGATGCCTCTTATACCTTCCCCAAGCCTTGTACTTAGCAGTAGCAGCCTCTCTACAATGAAAGCCGAACCAAGGTTGATTTGTAGACTTTGTCGCGTACTGCCGGTGAGAGATGTGTTCTTGTTGTATACAGTAAGGGTGTGTCCAGTGAAGGCATTCGCTTGGTTGCCGACATCACCTTGGAGAAGAGCATTCCAGTCCGAGGTGGCGAGCTGAGAGCAAAGGGCTAGCCAGTTACCTTTCTCTCTCTCTCTCTCTCTTTTTTACACAGGGTTTGACAAGGTTAGGTTAAGGATGCCTAGCTTTATTGACAAGCTATTTACAAGTTAAGAGTTCCTAACTTTATTGACAAGCTAAGAGCTGTTACCTACATCAGCTCATTTGAAAGCATTTTTATTGTTATGAAACATACAAGTAGGGAACAGGATGAAGTTAAATCTCTCTCTCTCTCTCCCTCTCTATCTTTCTCTTTCTCTCTCTCCCTCATAAACTTCATTTCACAAGCTAAGAAGTGTACCGATCTCAGTTCATTGAAGTGGCTCCCCTAACATTAATCTGTTAAGTTACTGTAAGCACATGTGGCCTTGAACCACATATCGTATAACATAGAGAGAAAAACTTATTTTTTTCTAGAGATGGAATTAAACCTTGAAAATGCCATAATCCGCAAATCTAAGAGGAAAATTTAAATACATATATATTGTAGTCACTAAATGTTTGCTAAACTGAGGCAGTTTCAATCTTCCTCATTCTCAGATGTGATTTACTAACATTGTTAAATGCAACATTTAAGTAATAAAATATTTGATTTATGAAACATACAAATAGGGAATTGGATAAAGTAATAACTAGTAATAACTAAATAAAGTAACAACCAGTAATGAGCCGAAGATTTCGTTTGATCACTTGACTTCATTTGTGTTCGAACTTATTCCAAACTTGAGTCACTCGAGGAAGGAAGGATCGCAGTAATGTCTTGTTCTTGAGAGCTGACTGTCAGGGTGTGGTTACTGTTTATCTTGATGTATAATTAGTTGTGTTTTCGCTGACTCCGAATTGGAGCCAAGTGTAGTATTTTGATAACATTGGCTTTGAACATAATAGTAAGGCAACCAGCATCTCACCAATGTTCAAGACGTGCTAAGATGAGAATAGTAGCAGGTGAAAAGGGGTGGAGGTAATCCAAGAAAGTGGTGCATACTCAAGGTGAGTAACTTCTGCTTTCAAGCGTATACGAGATACGCCTTGCTGTTGTTAACTTCTTGCCTGCCTTGCTTGCAAGATTGACCACGTGATTCCTCATAGACATTTTGGAGTCAAATTTCACTCATAGGCTATCCACCTCATTCCCAGGCTCTAACACTTTTCCAGTCATATTTCCACAAATCCAGCATTGACATCATGCTGTAAGAGACCATTACGTTTTGTGTTTCCTCAGACGAGAATGATACCTTCCATTGAATTCCCCAGGTTGACATAGCTGGAAGCTGGTGATTGACATGCCTGAGAGAGGTTGGCATCTCTTCTCTCTCCTGCATAAGTAAATATAAGCGTACAGTCTGTATAGATATGAGATTTTGGAATGAGGTGAAGTAGGTCACTGAAGTATACATTCCATAACAATGGCACAAGGACACTTTTTGTGGAAAACTGGCACCGACCAAGCGACTTGTAGACTCTGTTCCAATGAGAATTATTCCAAGAGATCTGTCCAGAACGCGATCACTAAGAAGTATATCACAGAGGCAGAGATTCCAAGTGTTTTCAGGGTTGCCGAGAGTTTGTCATGCTATACCCATTGAAAATGAATAAAACAAATGAGCATTACCTGTTTATCTTTATTGTAGGGACGTTTCGCCCCCACAACAGGCTTCTTCAGTCGAATACAAGAAGTAGAGGAATTCTGGGAGCGGTAGAAACAGTGTTGACGAGGGCTGACGGACTAATAACGTTAAAACTACTTCTACTTCCAGAAATCTACGTCTTCCTGTGACTGCAGAAACCTGTTGTACAGGCGAAACGTTCCAGCAATAAAGATTCCCAAGTCTCGCTAATGTGTCTTATTCATTAACTTGTCAGTATTGTATACTCTCAAAATTATGATACCATATCCATTCAGAGGTACCAGCAATGTCCTGTGTTACTACACAGCTGATCCTGGATACATCCAGTGACTGGTGCCAGATAGTGCAGAGGTTTAACAAGATATCAATATTACTGTCGTAAATAAGAGATAGTCAAATATGGATGTCATTTACCATTAGACTTGTCTTAAGAATTTTTGCCTTTTGCTGCGTGCTAGTAACTTGTAGTAGATAAGTAAGACACATGTGTAACAGTCGGGTGTCTTTACTATTGAAACGTTTCGCTTACTGTGTAAGCTTCTAAAATCAAATACAGAGAAGAATAAATTGTAGGCAAAGATGATAAATTGTAGGTAAAGAGGATAAAATCAGTCCTGTAACCTTGAAGAAATAGTTTTGATGTTAACAGTTCCAAAGCCTCTGGAACTATGTAAAGTTGGAACATGAGAAAGGAGTCTTATATATTGCCGAAGGTGAGACGTGAAGGTTTTCGAAGAAGTTGCAGGAAGCGGGAGCCACAAGTAGAAGCAAGAGGGCAAGAATTGAGGAGCACTGTAACTTCTACTAGTGGACTTCACCTCCTGCAACGTCTTCGAGAACTTTCACACCTCACCTTCGGCAGTATATATGACTCCTTGCTCATGGTCCAGCTGCACATTGTTCCAGAGTGTAGCATGGTCCAGCTGCACATTGTTCCAGAGTGTAGCATGGTCCAGCTGCACATTGTTCCAGAGTGTAGCATGTCAGCTGCATTGTTCCAGTGTAGCATGGTCAGCTGCACATTGTTCCAGAGTGTAGCATGGTCCAGCTGCACATTGTTCCAGAGTGTAGCATGGTCCAGCTGCACATTGTTCCAGAGTGTAGCATGGTCCAGCTGCACATTGTTCCAGAGTGTAGCATGGTCCAGCTGCACATTGTTCCAGAGTGTAGCATGGTCCAGCTGCACATTGTTCCAGAGTGTAGCATGGTCCAGCTGCACATTGTTCCAGATCTGACAGACTAACCACATCATTTATCCAACGTTGATGGACTGTTTAAATAATTTTTACTTCTCTTCTTTTCTTGCTGCCTCCATTTTTTTCTCCTCTGTATTTGACTGAAGAAGTCTACCTCGTTGACGAAACGTTTCATCAGTAAAGATACCCCTCTGTTGGGCATGTGCCTTACTTATCAACTACAAACAACTGGGGCGCCTGCCAGTTGTTTGTAGTTGATAAGAGGTAACTGGACAATAATCTCACGGCAAATGGCATCACTGTTTGACTATCGCTTGTTTGTGACCGTAAATATTTAACCAGAAAAGGTTATTGTGTAGCTGATATCTTGTTCAACCTCTCCACTATGTAGCACCATTAACTGGATGTCTGTTTATATTGGCTATCGTGTCGTTTCCAGCAGGATCCGTGTCATTTCCAGCAGGATCTGCATTAGGTTACACTGGAATACCACCGCAATACATCAAAGAGATGGTAAATCAAGTACTTGGAACATCTGAATCAATTCTCCTTTGTGATTCGACAACCTTCGTTAACAACTGTCTGGCGGGGCGGATTCCTGAAGAACTTAAACCTTTCTACTACTACCACTTCTGCTACTACTATTACTATTGCTACTACAACTACTATTATTACCATTACTACTACCACCACTACTACTACTATCACCACTACCACTACTACTGTTACTACCACTACTACCTCTACTATTACTACTGCTATTACTACTACGACTACTACTACTATTGCTGCTACTATTACTCCTACTACTACTATTACTACTACCACTACTACTTCTACCTCTACTGCTACTACCTCTACTACTACTTCTACTACTACTATTATTATTACTATTACTATTACTACTGCTACTGCATCTACTATTACAGGTACTATAGGTACAATGATTTCTGTAATTACTATTAGCTCATATTATTGCTGCTAAAATTTCTACTACTAGTACCTTGCCAGCTGTTTGGTCACCGTATTACAAAATATATATAAATGCACTGGAAAACGTACAAAGGAGGATGACAAAGTTGATCCCATGTATCAGAAATCTTCCCTAGAAAGGCGTAGAATTAGGGAAGATATGATTGAGGTGCATAAATGGAAAACAGGAATTAATAAAGCGGATGTAAATAGGGTGCTAAAAATATCTAGCATAGTGTACAGGACTCGCAGCAATGGTTTTAAGCTGGAAAAAATCAGATTCAGGAAGGATATAGGAAAGCACTGGTTTGGTAATAGAGTTGTGGATGAGTGGAACAAACTCCCGAGTACCGTCATAGAAGCTAAGACGTTGTGTAGTTTTAAAAATAGGTTAGATAAATACATGAGTGGGTGTGGGTGGGTGTGAGTGGGTGTGAGTTGGACCTGCCTAGCTTGTGCTACCAGGTCAGATGCCGTGCTCCTCCTTTAAGTGACTGACTGACCTGACTAGGTTAAAGCATTGGCTTAAGCCGTTTGGGGAATTAGATCTGCCTCGCATGGGCCAGTAGGACTGCTGCAGTGTTCCTTCTTTCTTATGTTCTTAATTAATACTACTATTACAACTAGTCCAAAATCCTTTACTACTACAACAATGAATTTTAATACTATCACTTTTTTCAATTAATATACATCAAAATATTTCTTTTAGTACTACTGATACTACTGCTAATAGTTTTACTATCACCATTTCTGCTAGTAGCAGTACTAGTAGTGATAGTGTTATACTACTACTACTACAAATAATAATAATAATTAATAATAATTTGGTAATAATAATAATACAAATAATAATAATAATAATAATAATAATAATAATAATAATAATAATAATAATAATAATAATTATAATAATAATAATAATAATAATAATAATAATAATAATAATAATAATAATAATAATAATAATAATCATAATAATAATAAAAATAATAATAATAACAATACATGTTCTGAGAGGGGAGAATTATATGTGTACAATATTTCGTCTGAGATAAGCCCCGTTCTTACTCCCACAAAAACAACACTGTAAACAAGATATTAGTATGGGTGTAAGAGAGGATAATTCAATATGGTATATTACCCCGGATATAAATCTAGACAACCATTAGTGGCAGGATTTTCTTGATCTGCCTGCAGGTTTTATTTGAAGTATAGCGAGTCGTCTGAAAATACTCTGAAAGTAATGTTTCTGGTTGTTTTATATAAATTTTATCCAACTAACCTGACAGAGGGGAAGTTCTCACTTTATGTTTATTGAATGGAGTTCTTGTGTTTCCACATCTGCTCTGGTGTGTCCATGTACTAAGTTGCTCTCCATTTCATCATTTTCATGTACCTCACACTGAAAAAAAACTTTCTTAAGTTCTTCTAATTCATTTAAACTTCTCTTTTCTCCCATTTTAAATAGTTAGTCAAGCACAATTTTGTCTGTGTTACTGAGTACCTTCTACGTAATGTTCATGTCTCCTTAAAATCATCGATCATTTAATGGCGTAAGATGTATTCCCTGTTATTCTGGTAATGGCAGTTCTGACTTCAGAAGACTCTTCAAATAGACATATGCAACACTTGGGTATCTTTACTGAAGAAACGTTTCACCAGCCAGGGACTTCCTCAGTCTAATAAAGAAAAAAATGGTGGAAGATGAGA
Organism: Cherax destructor; assembly: GCA_009830355.1. Classification (NCBI taxonomy): domain Eukaryota; kingdom Metazoa; phylum Arthropoda; class Malacostraca; order Decapoda; family Parastacidae; genus Cherax; species Cherax destructor. The sequence continues at coordinate 9,565 of WNWK01024958.1, forward strand.
AGGAGTTTGAGGTAATCATTCCCTCTGCCTGGAGTCGATATCGTCATATTATAAACTGCAGTGTTGTAAAATATAAAAATAGTGTTGGTGTTGGGTTAAGTACGAGTGTGGTATTTTGGGTAAATTTTAGGCCATAAGTTATTTGAGGAAACTTTTTTTTTTTTTTTTTGTAATCTTAGGTGGGTCCCAGCTTTGGGCAAGGACCTGGTTTTTATGTGGGGTCTTAGTAATTAGTGGAAGTGCAGAAATAGTTACAATTTTACCGGCAGGTGGGAAGCCGGCAAGGAATGGCGATCTACAGGCGCTATTAATATTTTATTCTTCTGTGGCCTAATGACCCGCATAGGTTTAGCATTTGGCCTAATTTTAAATAACTAGTAGCAGTGTACTGGTGAGTTTTCGTGAAATGAGTATATAAATGTATGTTGTTATTGATTAATAAAGTTTAGTTACATATATGTAACTAAACTAGTTACATATATATATATAACGAAACTACGACCTACATATATGTAGGTAGTAGGTTGGTGGACAGCAACCACCCAGGGAGGTACTACCATCCTGCCAGGTGACTGTGAAACAGAAACCTGAAACTGTTTTACATGATGGTAGGATTGCTGGTGTCTTTTTTCTGTCTCATAAACACGCTGGATAACAGGTATATCTAGCTACTTCTACTTACACTTTAGGTCACACTACACAGGCATGCACATGCATATATATACATACACACATATAGGTTTTCTTCTTTTTCTTAATAGCTCTTGTTCTTTTTATTTTCTCTATTGTCCATGGGGAAGTGGAAAAGAATCTTTCCTCCGTAAGCCATGCGTGTCGTATGAGGCGACTAAAATGCCGGGAGCAATGGGCTAGTAACCCCTTCTAATGTACACATTTACTAAAAAAGAGAAGCAGAAAAACTTTATAAAATTGGGATGTTTGAATGTGCGTGGATGTAGTGCGGATGATAAGAAAGAGATGATTGTTGATGTTATGAATGAAAAGAAGTTGGATGTCCTGGCCCTAAGCGAAACAAAGCTGAAGGGGGTAGGCGAGTTTCAGTGGGAAGAAATAAATGAGATTAAGTCAGGAGTATCTGAGAGAGTTAGAGCTAAGGAAGGGGTAGCAATACTGTTGAAGTATCAGTTATGGAAGGAGAAGAGGGAATATAAATGTGTAAATTCAAGGATTATGTGGATTAAAATAAGGGTCGGATGCGAAAAGTGGGTGATAATAACAGTGTATGCACCTGGAGAAGAGAGGAATGTAGAGGAGAGAGAAAGATTTTGGGAGATGTTAAGCGAATGTATAGAAACTTTTGAACCAAGTGAGAGAGTAATTGTGGTAGGGGAGCTAAATGCTAAAGTAGGAGAAACATGTAGAGAGGATGTGGTAGGTAAGTTTGGGGTGCCAGGTGTAAATGATAATGGGAGCCCTTTGATTGAACTTTGTATAGAAAGGGGTTTAGTTATAGGTAATACATATTTTAAGAAAAAGAGGATAAATAAGTATATAAGATATGATGTAGGGCGAAATGACAGTAGTTTGTTGGACTACGTATTGGTAGATAAAAGACTGTTGAGTAGACTTCAAGATGTACATGTTTATAGAGGGGTTACAGATATATCAGATCACTTTTTAGTTATAGCTACAGTGGGAGTAAAAGGTAGATGGGATACAAGCAAAATAGAAGCAGTAAGTAAGAGAGAGGTGGAGGTTTATAAAGTAAAAGAGGAGGCAGTTAGGGTAAGATATAAACAACAATTGGAGGATAGATGGGCTAGTGAGAGTGTAGGCAATGGGGTCGAAGATGTATGGGGTAGATTTAAAAATGTAGTGTTAGATTGTTCAGCAGAAGTTTGTGGTTACATGAAAGTGGGTGTGGGAGGGAAGAAGAGCGATTGGTGGAATGATGATGTAAAGAGAGTAATAAGGGAGAAAAAACTAGCATATGAGAGGTTTTTACAAAGTAGAAGTGATGCAAGGAGAGAAGAGTATATGGAGAGAAAAAGAGAGGTTAAGAGAGTGGTGAAGCAATGTAAAAAGAGAGCAAATGAGAGAGTGGATTAGATGTTATCAACAAATTTTGTTGAAAATAAGAAAAAGTTTTGGAGTGAGATTAATAAGTTGAGGAAGCCTAGGGAACAAATGGATTTGACAGTTAAAAATAGGAGAGGAGAGTTATTAAATGGAGAGTTAGAATTATCGGGAAGATGTAGGGAATATTTTGAGGAGTTGTTAAATGTTGATGAAGACAGGGAAGCTGTGATTTCGTGTATAGGGCAAGGAGGAATAACATCTTGTAGGAGTGTGGAAGAGCCAGTTGTGAGTGTGGGAGAAGTTCGTGAGACAATGGGTAGAGTGAAAGGGGGTAAGGCAGCTGGGATTGATGGGATAAAGATAGAAATGTTAAAAGCAGGTGGGGATATAGTTTTGGAGTGGTTGGTGCTATTATTTAATAAATGTATGGAAGAGGGTAAGGTACCTGGGGATTGGCAGAGAGCGTGTATAGTTCCTTTGTATAAAGGCAAAGGGAACAAAAGAGAGTGCAAAAATTATAGGGGAATAAGTCTGTTGAGTATTCCTGGTAAAGTGTATGGTAGAGAATTAAGAGTAAGAAAGAATTAAGAGTAAGACAGAGAGCAGGATAACAGATGAACAAGGGGGCGTTAGGAAAGATAAGGGGTGTGTAGACAAAGTGTTTACAGTGAAACATATAGGTAAATAGTATTTGGATAAGGGTGAAGAGGTTTTCGTGGCATTTATGGATTTGGAAAAGGCGTATGATAGGGTGGATAGGGGGGCAATGTATCAGATGTTGCAGGTGTATGGAATAGGAGGTAGGTTACTGAAAGCAGTGAAGAGGTTTTATGAGGATAGTGAGGCTCAGGTTAAAGTGTGTAGGAGGGAGGGGGACTATTTCCTAGTGAAAGTGGGTCTTAGACAAGGATGTGTGATGTCACCGTGGTTGTTCAATATATTTATAGATAAGTTGTATGATAAGTGAATGCGAGGGTCTTGGCAAGAGGTGTGGGGTTAAAAGATAAAGAATCAAATACAAAGTGGGAGTTGTCACAGTTGCTTTTTGCTGATGACACTGTGCTTTTGGGAGATTCTGAAGAGAAGTTGCAGAGGTTGGTGGATGAATTTGGTAGGGTGTGTAAAAGAAGAAAATTGAAAGTGAATATAGAAAAGAGTAAGGTGATGAGGATAACAAAAAGATTAGGTGATGAAAGATTGGATATCAGATTGGAGGGAAAGATTATGGAGGAGGTGAATGTATTCAGATATTTGAGAGTGGACATGTCAGCAGATGGGTCTATGAAGGATGAGGTGAATCATAGAATTGATGAGGGGAAAAGGGTGAGTGGAGCACTTCGGAGTCTGTGGAGACAAAGTACTTTGTCCATGGAAGTAAAGAGGGGAATGTATGAAGGTATAGTTATACCAACACTCTTATATGGGTGTGAAGCATGGGTGATGAATGTTGCAACGAGGAGAAGGCTGTAGGCAGTGGAGATGTCATGTCTGAGGTCAATGTGTGGTGTGAATATAATGCAGATAATTCGGAGTTTGGAAATTAGGAGGAGGTGCGGGATTACCAAAACTATTATCCAGAGAGCTGAGAAGACAAAATGACTTCGAGAGTGTATAAATCTGTAGTGGAGGGAAGGCGGGGTAGGGGTCCGCCTAAGAAAGGTTGGAGGGAGGGGGTAAAGGAGGTTTTGTGTGCGAGGGGCTTGGACTTCCAGCAAGCATGTGTGAGTGTATTTGATACGATTGAATGGAGACAAATGGTTTTCAATACTTGACGTGGTGTTGGAGTGTGAGCAAAGTAACATTTATGAAGGGATTCAGGGAAACTGGCAGGCCGGACGTGAGTCCTGGAGATGGGAAGTATAGTGTCTGCACTCTGAAGGAGGTGTGTTAATGTTGCAGTTTTATAACTGTAGTATAAAGCATTCCTCTGGCAAGACAGTGATGGAGTGAATGATGATAAAAGTTTTTCTTTTTCGGTCCACCCTGCCTTGGTGGGAATCGGCCGATGTGTTAATAAAAAAATATAAAATAAATATGTGAGTTTATCTATCCTTCCTGATAATCAAGCTAAGATGTAATAAGACTATTGATCATCAGTTAAGCACTTTTTGTGAAGTTACAAGTGTGGTCCCAGAGGGGTATATTTGTTTAATATTTTATATGCCACCTTGACAGGACTTTAACCCCCCCTCCCTACGCGCCAGGGTTAATACGCAATTATAAATGCGTAACAGTTCAGTCCATCATTCTTGATAAAAGTGCAGTATATGCTGGGAGAAGTGACTTATATACTGCAGACAGGTGAAGTGAAGCAGTGGTAGGCGGCGTCACAGTGGAAATATGCCGCACTTATGCATATTCTGTACTTTTCTGTACTGATGGACTGATCAAACCGACTTCAGGCTGAGGAACATTTTACATCAAACTTCTGATCTTCCACTTTTCTTCTCTGCATTAGACTGAGGAAGCCACTGGTGGGCGAAACGTCTCCACAGTAAAGGTACCCAAGTGTTGCACAAGTGTCTCATTCATCAACTTGTTAGTTTGTTGAATCATTTGTATAACAATATTATTCAAATATTTGTCAGTGTCGATTATACTAATAATGTTATTGTATTTACCTGGCATTTATAACAATTATTTATTGTGGTGATTTTCTCAAGGTCAATTTTTTTTTTTTTTTTTTAAGGGATGTTTCTCAGATGGTACAATCGTGGACTCCCTCTCAGATGGTGCTATTATGGACTCCCTCTCAGGTAGTACTCTAGTGAACTCCCTCCCAGATGGTACTCTTGTGGACTCCCTAACAGATGGTACTCTTGTGGACTCCCTTGATTTTGTTGAAGTTGAATTCCAGTAGCTACTTGTTGGACAATTCTTCTATCCTTTTCAATTGTTCCAGTTGCTTTTTGAAATCCTCTTCAGTCCTCATTCTTTTAATAGGTTGACATGACGCCAAGGCAGTGACGTGATAGTCACAAGGAGGTCTTATATATCCGTCATGTCAGGAAAAGTGTGAATCAACAAACTGAACATTTATGTACTTCACTTCTTTTTTCTCTCTCCAACCTCGAGCTGCCTCTCTTCCTCATTTACTGTAGGTTCCTTCCAGTCATTCAAGTCTACTTGTTTAGTGTATAAGTCACTTGTAAACAAACATTGGGCGTGTTTACTTAAGAAACTACTTGTCCTTGTTCACCTACGTACTTGGGTGTTAGCCGATTGGTGTGGGTCGCATCCTAGGAGACAAAATTTACCTAAGTTGCCCGAAATGCTCTTCATAACCAGGGGTTTTCTATATAGTATGTCATTGATGTCAGCTATGGTCTGTATAAGTTGAATCATGTACTTGTAGAAATAAAGATTATTATTTTTATTATTATTATTGTTATTATTATTATTATTATTATTATTATTATTATATTGAGCCTACGTTTCTCTCCTCTGTGATCCACAATAACACAGGCAACACTGATGTGTTGTTACACTAGTGTGTAACTTCAGCAGCAGTTATGAGAAATATATTAAGGCACATTTTCTGAGGCGTCATCTCTGGGGATTTTCCACCTGCCGTGCGAGAGTGTTTACCGGCAAACACTTTAGAATGCTGGGCATGTTGACCCTCCTTGACGGCTTTTGTTTTCACGATATGAGGTCTCAGTATTGCGTAACTGCAGAGGGAGAAGCGGCGTGTGTATATGTGGAACCTCTTGACTGTGTGACAATACACGGATTATGCACTCTTATACCAAGGAGGAAGCGGCAGACGATGTATATGTGTGTATTATATGTACTATGTGTTGCTGACACTGATCAATGTCATAAGATGGTAGAGCCTGGTCAGGTAAGGAGGGACCAGTGGAGTAGTTGAGAGGAACACTGATAAATGCCTGCTGAACCATTTGGGTTGGGATGTATTAATGGAGCTGGGTGTGTGTTTATTTGTAGAATTTAGAGAAGAGAACATATGCAAGTGAGGGAGGAACATGGAATGATTCTATGTTGTGTTCAACGGTGGATAACAACTGCTGAACACTTCCTGTTGATACCGTCGCTTTGTTGAACACTTCCTGTTGATACCGTCGCTTTCGTGTTGGATGAGACAACTCTATCTCAGACTGTGAGATGATCACATGTCTGAGAGAGAGAGAGAGAGAGAGAGAGAGAGAGAGAGAGAGAGAGAGAGAGAGAGAGAGAGAGAGAGAGAGAGAGAGAGAGAGAGACAGACAGAGAGAGACAGACAGAGACAGACAGACAGACAGACAAACAGAAGAAAGAGAATAATGAATGAATTTAACAGTAACTATATTAAATATATTCCAGTAAACTGAGATACTTTTGCTTGTAAAAACGTTCAGCTTGAGTGTCAACACAAAAGTTCTAAACTCTCTCGCGCTGTGAGCTGACAAACAACAATATCACAGTGAAGGAAAAATATTAAATGCAACGTACACTGGCGCCTCGCAGCTGAACATTTGATAAATTTGGTAAATATGTGTTAAGTGAAGAGCCGAGTGATAATGATGTTTATGTGGGAGGGGTTGAGGTGGGGAGGGACGGGATGAGGTGGAGGAGGGAGGGTTGAGGTGGGGAGGGACGGGTTGAGGTGGAGGAGGGAGGGATTGAGGGGGAGGGACGGGTTGAGGTGGAGGAGGGATGGGTTGAGGTGGGGAGGGACGGGTTGAGGTGGAGGAGGGAGGGGATGAGGTGGAAGAGGACGGATTGAGGTGGGGAGGAAGGGGTTGAGGTGGGGGAGGAAGGGGTTGAGGCGGGGAGGAAGGGATTGAGGTGTGGGGGATGGAGGGGTTGAGGTGGAGGATATAGGGAGGAGGTGGGGAGGAAGGGGTTGAGGTGGGGAGGAAGAGATTGAGGTGGGGAGGAAGGGGTTGAGGTGTGTAGGGAGGTACTGAGGTGTGGAGGGAGGGATTGAGATGTGGAGGGAGGGGTTGAGGGAGAATGCGGGGTTAAAGGGGAGGGTGGCGTTAAATGGGGAGGAAGGGGTTCAGGGGGAGGGAGGGGTTGAGGTGGAGAGATAGGTTGAGGGGGAAGGGGATGTGAGGGAGGGAGCGATTGAGAGGGGAGAAAGGGGTTGAGGGGCAGGAAGGGGTTGAGGGGGAAGGGAAGGGTTGAGAAAAAAGGGAGAGGTTCAGGGGGAGGGATAGGTTCAGGGAAATGGATGGTTCAGGGGCAGGCAGGGGTTCAGAGGGGAGGGAGGGGTTCGGGGGGAAGGGATGGAGGTTCCGTCCTAGGATGAGGTTCTGTCCCTGGTGGAGGTTCCATCATTGGTGGAGGTTCAGTTCCTGGTGGAGGTTCCGTCCCTGGTGGAGGTTCCGTCCCTGGTGGAGGTTCCGTCCCTGGTGAAGGTTCCGTACCTGGTGAAGGTTCCGTCCCTGGATGAGGTTCTGTCCCAGGTGGAGTTCCGTCCCTGGTGGAGGTTCCGTCTCTGGTGGAGGTTCCGTCCCGAGTGGAGGTTCCATCCCTGGTGGAGGTTGCGTCCCTGGATGAGGTTCTGTCCCTGGTAGAGTTTCGTCTCTGGTGGAGGTTCAATTCCTGGAGGATGTTACGTCCTTGGAGGTGTTTCCGTCCCTGGTGGAGGTTCTGTCCTTGGTGGATGTTCTATCCATGGTAAAGGTTCACTTCCTGGTGGAGGTTCTGTTCTTTTAGTTTCCGTCCCTGGTGGAGGTTCCGTCCCTAGTGGAGGTTCCGTCCTTAGTGAAGGTTCTGTCTCTGGTGGAGGTTCTGTTCTTGGTGGAGTTCCGTTCCTGGTGGAGGTTCTGTTTGTGGGGGTTCCGTCCCTGGTTGAGGATACCTCTCTTGTGAAGGTTCCGTCCCTGTTGCAGGATTCATCCCTGATGGAGGTTCTGTTCTTTGAGGTTCCGTCCCTGCTGGAGGTTCCCTCTCTTGTGAAGAATCCGTCCCTGGTGGAGGTTCCGTCCCTGGTGGAGGTTCCGTCCCTGGTGGAGGTTTCGTCTATGGTGAAGGTTCCGCCCCTGGTGGAGGTTCCGTCTCTGGTGGAGGTTCCGTCCCTGTATGAGGTTCCGTCCCTGGTGAAGGTTCCGTACCTGGTGAAGGTTCCGTCCCTGGATGAGGTTCTGTCCCAGGTGGAGTTCCGTCCCTGGTGGAGGTTCCGTCTCTGGTGGAGGTTCCGTCTCTGATGGAGGTTCCGTCCCGAGTGGAGGTTCCATCCCTGGTAGAGGTTGCGTCCCTGGATGAGGTTCTGTCCCTGGTGGAGTTCCGTCTCTGGTGGAGGTTCAATTCCTGGAGGATGTTACGTCCTTGGAGGTGCTTCCGTCCCTGGTGGAGGTTCTGTCCTTGGTGGATGTTCTATCCATGGTAAAGGTTCACTTCCTGGTGGAGGTTCTGTTCTTTTAGTTTCCGTCCCTGGTGGAGGTTCCGTCCCTAGTGGAGGTTCCGTCCTTAGTGAAGGTTCTGTCTCTGGTGGAGGTTCTGTTCTTGGTGGAGTTCCGTTCCTGGTGGAGGTTCTGTTTGTGGGGGTTCCGTCCCTGGTTGAGGATACCTCTCTTGTGAAGGTTCCGTCCCTGTTGCAGGTTCCATCCCTGGTGGAGGTTCTGTTCTTGGAGGTTCCGTCCCTTGTGGAGGTTCTGTTCTTTGAGGTTCCGTCCCTGCTGGAGGTTCCCTCTCTTGTGAAGAATCCGTCCCTGGTGGAGGTTCCGTCCCTGGTGGAGGTTTCGTCTATGGTGAAGATTCCGCCCCTGGTGGAGGTTCCGTCTCTGGTGGAGGTTCCGTCCCTGTATGAGGTTCTGTTCCTGGTGGAGGTTCCGTCCATGGTGGAGGTTCAGTTCCCGGTGGAGGTTCTGTCCCTGGTGGAGGTTCAGTCCCTGGTGGAGGCTCAGTTCTTGGTGGAGGTTCTGTCCCTAGTGGAGGTTCAGTCCCTGGTGGAGGTTCAGTTCTTGGTAGAGGTTCTGTCCTTGGTGGAGGATCAGTCCCTGGTGGGGGTTCAGTTCCTGGTGGAGATGTCGTCTCTGTGGGAGGTTCAGTCTCTGATAGAGGCTCAGTCTCTGGTGGAGGTTCAGTCCCTGGTGGAGGTTCAGTATCTGGTGGAGGTTTAGTTACTGGTAGAGGTTGTCTCTGGTGGAGGTTCAGTCCCTGGTGGGGGTTCAGTCCCTGGTGGAGGTTCAGTCTCGGGTGGAGGTCCAGTCCCTGGTGGAGGTTCAGTTCCTGGTGGATGTTCAGTCACTGGTGGAGGTTCAGTCCCTGGTGGAGGTTCAGTCTCTGGTGGAGGTTCAGTCCCTGGTGGAGGTTCAGTCCCTGGTGGAGGTTCAGTCCATAGTGGAGGTTCCGTCCCTGGTGGAGGTTCCGTCCCTGGTGGAGGTTCCGTCCCTGGTAAAGGTTCCGTCCATAGTGGAGGTTCCGTCTCTGGTGGAGGTTCCGTCCCTGGTGGAGGTTCCGTCCCTGGTGGAGGTTCCGTCTCTTTTGGAGGTTCCGTCATGAGTGGAGGTTCAGTCCCTGGTGGAGGTTGCGTCCCTGGATGAGGTTCTGTCCCTAGTGGAGTTCCGTCTCTGGTGGAGGTTCAATTCTTGGAGGATGTTACGTCCTTGGTGGAGTTTCCGTCCCTGGTGGAGGTTCTGTCCTTGGTGGATGTTCTATCCGTGGTAGAGATTCACTTCCTGGTGGAGGTTCTGTTCTTTTAGTTTCCGTCCCTGGTGGAGGTTCCGTCCCAAGTGGAGGTTCCGTCCATTGTGAAGGTTCTGTCTCTGGTGGAGGTTCTGTTCTTGGTGGAGTTCCGTTCCTGGTGGAGGTCCTGTGTTTGGGGGTTCCGTCCCTGGTTGAGGATACCTCTCTTGTGAAGGTTCCGTCCCTAGTGCAGGTTCCATCCCTTGTGGAGGTTCTGTTCTTGGAGGTTCCGTCCCTGGTGGAGGTTCTGTTTTTCGAGGTTCCGTCCCTGTTGGAGGTTCCCTCTCTTGTGAAGGATCCGTCCCTGGTGGAGGTTCCGTCCCTGGTGGAGGTTCCGTCCCTGGTGGAGGTTTCGTCTATGGTGAAGGTTCCGCCCCTGATGGAGGTTCCGTCTCTGGTGGAGGTTCCGTCCCTATATGAGGTTTTGTCCCTGGTGGAGGTTTCGTCCATGGTGGAGGTTCAGTTCCCGGTGGAGGTTCTGTCCCTAGTGGAGGTTCAGTCCCTGGTGGAGGTTCAGTTCTTGGTGGAGGTTCTGTCCCTGGTGGAGGTTCAGTTCCTGGTGGGGGTTCAGTTCCTGGTGGAGATGTCGTCCCTGTGGGAGGTTCAGTCTATGATGGAGGCTCAGTCTCTGGTAGAGGTTCTGTCCCTGGTGGAGGTTCAGTTCCTGGTGGGGGTTCAGTTCCTGTGGGAGATGTCGTCTTTGTGGGAGGTTCAGTCTCTGATGGAGGTTCAGTCTCTGGTGGAGGTTTAGTTCCTGGTAGAGGTTGTCTCTGGTGGATCTTCAGTCCCTGGTGGGGGTTCAGTCCCTGGTGGAGGTTCAGTCTCTGGTGGAGGTTCAGTCCCTGGTGGAGGTTCAGTCCCTGGTGGAGGTTCAGTCCCTGGTGAAGGTTCAGTCCCTGGTGGAGGTTCAGTCACTGGTTGAGGTTCAGTCCCTGGTGGAGGTTCACTCCCTGGTGGAGGTTCAGTCTCTGGTAGAGGCTTAGTCACTGGTGGATGTTCAGTCCCTGGTGGAGGTTCAGTCTCTGGTGGAGGTTCAGTCCCTGGTGGAGGTTCAGTCTCTGGTGGAGGTTCAGTCCCTGGTGGAGGTTCAGTCCCTGGTGAATGTTCAGTCCCTGGTGGAGGTTCACTCCCTGGTGGAGGTTCAGTCTCTGGTAGAGGCGTAGTCACTGGTGGATGTTCAGTCCCTGGTGGAGGTTCAGTCTCTGGTGGAGGTTCAGTCCCTGGTGGGGGTTCAATTAATGGTGGGAGAAAAGTCTCAATAATATGCCATAAACCACATATTAAGTCTTATAACATATTTGCTGGTATATTCTACACTTTTGTACACACTATAAGTTATAATATTGGCTATAAATATAACAATATAACAGTAAGCCAGCGGAAGGCCTCGGTCAGATGACCAAAGGCTCAAGCTGCGGGTCATCATATAACTAAGACCCGCGTCATGAAACACTTGTACTGTTTCCTGACAAAGTTTACCTACACTTTGTTATTTATTATGTATGGGTAAGTATACAGTGCACCCAACACCACAGTGCACCCAACACCACAGTGCACCCAACACCACAGTGCACCCAACACCACAGTGCACCCAACACCACAGTGCACCCAACACCACAGTGCACCCAACACCACAGTGCACCCAACACCACAGTGCACCCAACACCACAGTGCACCCAATACCACAGTGCACCCAACACCACAGTGCACCCAACATCACAGTGCACCCAACACCACAGTGTACCCAACACCACAGTGCACCCAACACCACAGTGCACCAAACACCACAGTGCACCCAACACCACAGTGCACCCAACACCACAGTGCACCCAACACCACAGTGCACCCAACACCACAGTGCACCCAACACCACAGTGCACCCAACATCACAGTGCACCCAACACCACAGTGTACCCAACACCACAGTGCACCCAACACCACAGTGCACCCAACACCACAGTGCACCCAACACCACAGTGCACCCAACATCACAGTGCACCCAACACCACAGTGCACCCAACACCACAGTGCACCCAACATCACAGTACACCCAACACCACAGTGCACCCGACACAACATTGCACCCAACACCACAGTGCACCCAACATCACAGTGCATCCAACACCACAGTGCACCCAACACCACAGTGCACCCAACACTACAGTGCACCCAACACCACAGTGCACCCAACAATACAGGACACCCAACATCACAGTGCACCCAACACCACAGTGCACCCAAAACCACAGTGCACCCAACACCACAGTACACCCAACACTACAATGCACCCAACACCACAGTGCACCCAACACCACAGTGCACCCAACACCACAGTGCACCCAATACCACAGTGCACTCAACACCACAGTGCACCCAACATCACAATGCACCCAACACCACAGTGCACCTAACACCACAGTGCACCCAACACCACAGTGCACCTAACACCACAGTGCACCCAACACCACAGTGCACCCAACACCACAGTGCACCCAACATCACAGTGCACCCAACACCACAGTGCACCTAACACCACAGTGCACCCAACACAACAGTGCACCCAACACCACAGTGCACCTAACACCACAGTGCACCCAACACAAAAGTGCACCCAACACCACAGTCACTCCACTCTTACCAAGATAATAGTCAATTGATCTGAATTTGTTCTCACTTGACTCAATTTACAGGTAAATATCCGTTATCCTACCTCAGCTCATTCCAAAGCCCAAGATGCGACCCACGACAGTCAATTAACAACCGGGTACCTATTTACTGCTTGGTGAACAAGTGCAGCATGTGTAAGATAACTAACACCCAGGTACCTACTTACTGCTAAGTGAACAGTGACAGCACTTGTAAGGTGACTAACACACAGGTACCTACTTACTGCTAAGTAAACAGTGACAGCCCTTGTACGGTGACTAGCACACAGGTACCTACTTACTGCTAAGTGAACAGTGACAGCATTTGTAAGGTGACTAACACACAGGTATCTATTTACTGTTAAGTGAACAGTGACAGCAGGTGTAAAGAAGCACGCAAAATGTGGTGCCCGTGCCGGGGACCGAACCAGGGACCCTCAGAATGTGAGTTGAGTGCGCCTCCAGTCAAGCCACGGGCTAATAAAAATGACTTGGGGAAAGTTATCATGAGTTAGAGAAAACTTTTATTAACCTAACTTCTTAAAAATTTTGCTCGTGGGTAATCTTAGTTTTTCTCAAGATCAGCAAGATCTTCAGTATAACTAAGATTATATTAGTCTCTTTACAAGAATAACCAGAAGGGTGAGTAGCAAAGACAGTGTCAGTGACTGGTGGCTACTTCCCTGGTAGGTGTCAAAGAAATTGTTAGTGATTCTGACGGCTTCTTCCCTGGTAATCAGCAAACAGTATCAGTGAATGTAGTGGCTACTTCCCTGGTAAGTAGCAAAGACAGTATCAGTGAATATGGCGGCTACTTCCCTGGTAAATAGCAAACACTGTAACAGTGACCGTTGTGGCTACGTCCCTGGTAAGTAGCAAAGACAGTATCAGTGACTGTGGCAGCTACTTCCGTGGTAAATAGGAAAGACAGTGCCAGTGACTGTCGTGGCTACTTTCCAAGTAAGTAGCAAAGACAGTATCAGGGAATATGGCGGCTACTTCCTTGGTAAGTAGCAAGCATATTATCAGTGAATGTAGTGGCTACTTCTCTGGTAAGTGTCAAAGACAGTGTCAGGACAGGAATGGCACTGATACTGTATGCACTTCACCAGCTGGCAGCCTTAGTAACTGGTGAGTGACCACCCTGGTAGTAGGTGAATTGATGACCTGAGGTGCGCCCCACTACTTGGTAACGTTGTTGATAAGTGTGTGGTAACATTGATGGTAGGTGAGTGGTAATATTGATGATAGGTGAGTAGTAATATTGATGATAGGTGAGTAGCAATATTGATGATAGGTGAGTAGCAATATTGATGATATGTGAGTGGTAACATTGATGGTAGGTGAGTGGTAATATTGATGATAGGTGAGTAGTAATATAGATGATAGGTGAGTAGCAATATTGATGATAGGTGAGTGGTAACATTGATAGTAGGTGAGTGGTAACATTGCTAGTAGGTGAGTAGTAATACTGATGATAGGTGAGTAGTAATATTGATGATATGTGAGTGGTAACATTGATGGTAGGTGAGTGGTAATATTGATGATAGGTGAGTAGCAATATTGATGATAGGTGAGTGGTAACATTGATGATAGGTGAGTGGTAACATTGATGGTAGGTGAGTGGTAATATTGATGATAGGTGAGTAGTAATATAGATGATAGGTGAGTAGCAATATTGATGATATGTGAGTGGTAACATTGATGGTAGGTGAGTGGTAATATTGATGATAGGTGAGTAGTAATATAGATGATAGGTGAGTAGCAATATTGATGATATGTGAGTGGTAACATTGATGGTAGGTGAGGGGTAATATTGATGATAGGTGAGTAGTAATATAGATGATAGGTGAGTAGCAATATTGATGATAGGTGAGTGGTAACATTGATAGTAGGTGAGTGGTAACATTGATGGTAGGTGAGTCTACCTGGAGGGCATTCCGGGGATCGACGTCCCCGCGGCCCGGTCTATGACCAGGTGAGTGGTAACATTGATAATAAGTGAGCGGTAACATTGATGATAGGTGAGTGGTAACATTGATGGTAGGTGAGTGGTAACATTGATGATAGGTGAGCGGTAACATTGATGATAGATGAGTGGTAACATTGATAGTAGATGAGTGGTAACATTGATGGTAGGTGAGTGGTAACATTGATGGTAGGTGAGTGGTAACATTGATAATAGGTGAGTGGTAACATTGATGATAGGTGAGTGGTAACATTGATGATAGGTGAGTGGTAACATTGATGGTAGGTGAGTGGTAACATTGATAGCAGGTGAGTGGTAACATTGATGGTAGGTGAGTGGTAACATTGATGGTAAGTGAGTGGTAACATTGATGGTAGGTGAGTAGTAACATTGATGGTAGGTGAGTGGTAACATTGATGGTAGGTGAGTATTAACATTGATGGTAGGTGAGTGGTAACATTGATGATAGGTGAGTGGTAACATTGATGGTAGGTGAGTGGTATCATTGATGGTAGGTGAGTGGTAACATTGATGATAGGTGAGCGGTAACATTGATGGTAGGTGAGCGGTAACATTGATGGAAGGTGAGTGGTAACATTGATGGTAGGTGAGTGGTAACATTGATGGTAGGTGAGTAGTAACATTGATGATAGGTGAGTTGTAACATTGATGGTAGGTGAGTAGTAACATTGATGGTAGGTGAGTGGTAACATTAATGGTAGGTGAAGAAGTGACCATATAAATTATACATAGTATTAACGAGTATGGTCACTACATCATCACATGTATGGTCACCACACCATCGACTGTATGATCACCACATCATCAACTGTATGGTCACCACACCATCAACTGTATGGTCACCACACCATCAACTGTATGGTCACCACACCACCAACTGTATGGTCACCACACCATCAACTGTATGGTCACCACACCACCAACTGTATGGTCACCACACCATCAACTGTATGATCACCACACCATCAACTGTATGGTCACCACACCACCAAGCGTATGGTCAACACACCATCAACTGTATGGTCAACACACCATCAACTGTTTGGTCACCACACCATCAACTGTATGGTCACCACACCATCAACTGTATGGTCATAACACCAACAACTTTATGGTCACCACACCATCAGCTGTATGGTCACCACACCATCAACTGTATGGTCACCACACCATCAACTGTATGGTCACCACACCATCAGCTGTATGGTCACCATACCATCAACTGTATGGTCACTACACTATCAACTATATGGTCACCACATTATCAACTGTATGGTCACCACACCATCATCTGTATGGTCACCACATTATCAACTGTATGGTCACTACACTATCAACTATATGGTCACCACATTATCAACTGTATGGTCACCACACCATCATCTGTATGGTCACCACATTATCAACTGTATGGTCACCACACCATCAGCTGTATGGTCACCACACCACCAACTGTATGGTCACCACACCATTAACTGTATGGTCACCACACCATCAACTGTATGGTCACCACACCATCAACTGTATGGTCACCACACCATCAACTGTATGGTCACCACACCATCAGCTGTATGGTCACCACACCATCAACTGTATGGTCACCACACCATCAACTGTATGGTCACCACACCATCAACTGTATGGTCACCACACTATCAACTGTATGGTCACCACACCATCAACTGTATGGTCACCACACCATCAACTGTATGGTCACCACACCATCAACTGTATGGTCACCACACCATCAACTGTATGGTCACCACACCATCAACTGTATGGTCATAACACCAACAACTTTATGGTCACCACACCATCAGCTGTATGGTCACCACACCATCAACTGTATGGTCACCACACCATCAACTGTATGGTCATAACACCATCAACTGTATGGTCATAACACCAACAACTTTATAGTCACCACACCATCAACTGTATGGTCACCACACCATCAGCTGTATGGTCACCACACCATCAACTGTATGGTCACCACACCATCAACTGTATGGTCACCACACCATCAACTTATGGTCACCACACCATCAGCTGTATGGTCACCACACCATCAACTGTATGGTCACCACACCATCAGCTGTATTGTCACCACACCATCAACTGTATGGTCACCACACCATCAACTGTATGGTCATAACACCAT
Organism: Cherax destructor; assembly: GCA_009830355.1. Taxonomy (NCBI): domain Eukaryota; kingdom Metazoa; phylum Arthropoda; class Malacostraca; order Decapoda; family Parastacidae; genus Cherax; species Cherax destructor. Next base: position 26,036 of record WNWK01024958.1, read on the forward strand.
CAACTGTATGGTCATAACACCAACAACTTTATGGTCACCACACCATCAACTGTATGGTCACCACACCATCAGCTGTATGGTCACCACACCATCAACTGTATGGTCACCACACCATCAACTGTATGGTCACCACACCATCAACTGTATGGTCATAACACCAACAACTTTATGGTCACCACACCATCAACTGTATGGTCACCACACCATCAGCTGTATGGTCACCACACCATCAACTGTATGGTCACCACACCATCAACTGTATGGTCATAACACCATCAACTGTATGGTCATAACACCAACAACCTTATGGTCACCACACCATCAACTGTATGGTCACCACACCATCAGCTGTATGGTCACCACACCATCAACTGTATGGTCACCACACCATCAACTGTATGGTCACCACACCATCAACTGTATGGTCATAACTCCAACAACTTTATGGTCACCACACCATCAACTGTATGGTCACCACACCATCAACTGTATGGTCACCACACCATCAACTGTATGGTCACCACACCATCAACTGTATGGTCATAACACCAACAACTGTATGGTCACCACACCATCAACTGTATGGTCACCACACCATCAGCTGTATGGTCACCACACCATCAACTGTATGGTCACCACACCATCAGCTGTATGGTCACCTCACCATCAACTGTATGGTCACCAAATTATCAACTGTATGGTCACCACACCATCAACTGTATGGTCACCACAACATCAACTGTATGGTCACCACACCATCAGCTGTATGGTCATAACACCAACAACTGTATGGTCACCACACCATCAACTGTATGGACACTTGACCATCAACTGTATGGTCACTTGACCATCAACTGTATGGTCACCACACCATCAGCTGTATGGTCACCACACCATCAACTGTATGGTCACCACACCATCAGCTGTATGGTCACCTCACCATCAACTGTATGGTCACCACACCATCAACTGTATGGTCACCACACCATCAACTGTATGGTCACCACACCATCAACTGTATGGTCACCACACCATCAGCTGTATGGTCATAACACCAACAACTGTATGGTCACCACACCATCAACTGTATGGACACTTGACCATCAACTGTATGGTCACTTGACCATCAACTGTATGGTCACTTGACCATCAACTGTATGGTCACTACCAGTGTAGTATTTTCAATACACCATCAACCGTATGGTCACTAGATCATCAACTGTATGGTCACCACACCTACCTAAACTTATCTATTGACCAACCAGGTAATCCATGATATCGTCGGCTGACTTTCCTTTCAGTTATCTTTCTCTCTGATTTACATTCAAGACTTCTCTCAACCCTTCGCAGTTCCCTCTTCTAAAGTACAGCTTCCAGTGATCTTTTCCTCTCCCATCACCGCTAGTCCTTCACTCCTCCTCCATCAAATACACAAGCGCATACATATATACACAAACATACACTCACACACATTCACAAACACACACTCGCACACTTACACATACACACACAAAAAAAAAACTCACACAAACGCAAATTCACACAAACTGACACAAACACAATCTCAGGCAATCATAGCAGGCCAAGTCTCTATTGACAAGTGCCTGTGACATCTGATAACTAACTGAATCATCCTCCATCAGGCTATGATACAACATCTTGAGTTATGATAATTGTACAGGGTGAAGTTACACCAGTACAAGCTAGATCAGCAGCTATGTCTCAGTTTCCAGCTAAAAGCGAAAGGAAAGAAATGCACCTTTATCTCGATATGACAGGATATTATAGTAGATTTGGTCCTAATTTCTCTAAGATAGGAGCACCTCTCACTTAGTAGACTAGCAGGAGGCTAAGTTTTTCTCATCAGATACCTGTGAACGATGCTGCTATAGTTCAACTTCATACCTCATCAAAAGAGCTACGTCACAGCCATAATGCTAAAATTGTAGAATCATAGCCTATACTGCCTTCTTTATCTGCTTGCGTTTATGTAAACTATTTACATAATCATAAATTTTAATTAGACACATATATTGTCACTAGATATTTAATGAACCCTTTTTATAATATTACATTTAATAATTTTGTTTCTCTTGAGCTGTTTTTGTGTCCAACAGCGTTGATCCATTTACTATTGAGAGTTGAATTATCGTCGGTGTGGGCATGCCGAGGGTGTACTGTAACTAGTGAAGCGCTACCGCCTTCGTTCGTCGGTACTTCCCCGGGCCCGAGTCTTTTCCCGATGGTATGGCCGGCTCCCTGTCTTGGGGTGTGTGAGACCAATGTCTGCCATGGGGGAAGGTCAAATACTCCTCATCTTCTGGGCCAACTGTCCCCCGGCATACCCCATTCCCCCCCCTCACGGGGCTCGTAAGAAACTAGGCCCTGGTCTGCCATCTTCACCGCCCCGGGAGGCTCGTGGGAATGGCATTTTTTTAGCGCAGGGGGAGCTACCACCTCACGCGGAACTTAACAAACCAAACACGTAGATGAATGGTTCAGAGAACCACAAGTTGATAAATTGACACAAAATTGGGTTTTAAATTTAAAAAGGGGAAATTTTTCACTTGCCTAACCCTTGGGGACGACCTACTTCACATTGGTCAAATGTGCCCCACCTACGACTACTGCACCTCTCCTGCCTACGGTATAAGCTACTGCTTCGCTCTATCTGTATTCTTTTCAAGATTGATGGACTGACTACATCGACTCAAGGTGAGGGGCTGATTACCCTAACTCCTCCCGTTCTTCACGATTCTCCTTTGTATGGACTGATGAAGCCAAAGTTTGGAAACGTTTCCCCAATAAAGATACCAAGTGTTGCATATGTGTCTAATTTATCAAATTTTCACACCAGATTCAACTCACCAGTCAAACTTACTCAAGGGACTCTGCTCCTTGGATCCCGTGTGGCCTCTGCAGACGGGTCATGTTCGACTTGTAATATATAGCTAAGAGGTATTTATCACACAAAAAAATATTCCGTGGAAAGGAAATGTATTACAGCATTTTATTACAGT
>WNWK01024959.1:0-29055 GCA_009830355.1 Cherax destructor
AAAAAAAAAAAATTGTTTTTGTTAATCAGTAGTTAGTGAGGTTGGCGAAAAGGGTTGTTGGGGGAAGGGGGTGTTGGGAGCATAAGGGAAGCTTGCCTGTTTTCTAACTGTCGGCGTCATCATAATCTCTTAGGGGTTTGTGAGTCAAAGCAAACCTTTGTTGACTAAATTAAAGAAAAAAACAATATATATATATATTGGAAGATCTCTATTAGAGATGCCACCTGTGTGAGTGAGATCCGTGTGTTGGTGTATGGACATTGTGTCACGTATGGCAGGTGTTTGGATGTATGTTGGGTGCGTGTGTGTGGGTGGAGCAAATTTTATTTTCCTTTGTGTTAACTTTTTCAGCTACCACCGGGGTAATTTTTGTGTTTTGTCTGTGTCAAACAAAGGGAATGTCATATGGTTCAAGCATGACATGGTGGTGGTAAACCTTGAAATGTATGAGTATGGGGAGGTTTTATTTGATATGCACCAGGTTTTAGGAGCACTGTTGTGGTATACAGCAGTAGGTTAGGTAAGGCTCCAGACTTTTGAAGAGTTAGGTTTTTGATCTTAAGTGATCGTTGAATGTAATATAGTGGTGTCTTACATTGTAATGACAGTTAAGTTTGATTAATATTAGTAATGTGTGTGTAGGGATTTTGTTCGAGGTGTTGTTAGGTCAAAGGAAAAATTTGTTTTGTATATAATATGGATGAGGTTTTAAAGCTGTATTGAGATATGTTTAAAAAAAAAAAAAAAAAAAAAAAAAAATTCTACCAATATTATTACACCTTTCAATAACAGGCTCTACAAACAAACATACGGCATGGGAATGGGGTCCCCCATCAGTGCCGTCTTAGCTAACTTGTACATGGAACACCTAGAGGCTAAACACTTTGCAACATCATCCCCTCAAGCGTCACTTGGGGACGTTACGTAGACGACGTCCTCGTAATAACTCCCAAACGTTTTGATGTACGGAATCTTCAGGCAAGGCTCAACGCAGTTGAACCGGCGATCCAGTTTACACTAGAAGAAGAGTCCAATGACAAGCTACCCTTTCTGGACGTCCTCATCCACAAAGTAGATAACAACCTAAGATTTCAAGTTTACCGGAAACCTACAAAGAAAAATGATCTCACACACTTCTATTCCAGTCAAGATACTAAGACCAAAAGAGGCATCATCGTCGGATTCTTCCTAAGAGCTTACCGAATTTGTAGTCCTGAGTTTCTTGACGAGGAATGTACATACATTCACCAAACCTTCACTGATTTACATTTTCCTTCCTTTTTCATCAAAGATTGCAAGAAAAGAGCTCTTCAGATCATTAATTCTCCACGCGTCAACACCACTCCAAACAAAGTTATAATTCTTCCCAACAGCCAGGTTGCATCCAACATTTCTAAAGTATTTGCACAAGCTAACACTAGAGTCGCCATCACTTCCAGTACTTCTATAAAGGATCTAACCAGGACAAAAACCAGCACTGTGAGGGAAAAGTCCATAGATAGGAGTGATGAAAGTGTGAAGGTATGTAGAGTGATGGTTGAGTGGTAGTTTGCTGGTTAAGGTGGGGTGAGTGTCTCGCTGCTGCTATACACCCCCCCCCTTTTTTCACCCCGTGAGAGGTGTAATGCTAGGCTTCGGCTGTTATTAAAATAAAGTGTTTATTTTTCTTGTTATTAGTCTTTTTCTATTATACTTTTCCTGAGAAGATTGGCGACAACCTTCACAAGTGGCGACCTTGCCAGGATTCGACGCCTCGAACACGACTCGACGCTACTCTTGACTTGAGCCGGCGACACCTGACGACATTATTGGAACTCCGCCAACAGTTACTCGGTGTACCTCAAACGCTCCACACCACAGACGGTTGCCACCTTCATAAGTATTCATTTACTATAGTAGGACTACAGATAAGGTATTTAAAGGATTTGGTGATTGTTAATTACTCTTTGTTTATGTTAGTCAAGTCAAGGCAGGATGTGCTAGTTACTTCTGCCACCTTTGTTTTGAGCTTGAAGATTATTTTAGGAATAGACTCTAGGGATCCGAGATTTTCCAGTGATAAATCTTCTTCATTGAGTTCTTGTATGTTATATCAAGGGAACTGTCATAGGACACTCTTGATTATAGTGGGAAGAGTGGATGGTCAAGTGATCCCATTCTCCTTACTGGTTGGTCGGAGCTGGCATAGAACCCTCCGGTCACATTTATACTGTATAAATCGAAGTAGGGATTGAACCCTCCGGTTTTGTGTGTACAGTTGTAGCGGGGCAGGATTTGAACCCTCCGTTTTCTATTATATCTGTTTCATTCACCCAGTAAGTTAAGTTACATTAGTGGACTGCTTACAGAGTCAAATGCCATGTTTGCGGCTTTCACAGAGACCCACATAAGAGATCACTTGGACAATGAAATATGGATCCCGGGCTACAACCTATACAGGTGTGACAGAGTGAATAGGCAAAAATGGGGGGTTGGCCTGTATATCAGAGTCACTTATATGTTCAGAACTACTAAATGCCTCAAATGATGTAGTTGAAGTATTAACAATAAAGGTCGAGAATCAAAACCTGGTCATCGTGGTTGTCTACAAGCCCCGGATGCAACGTCCCAACAATTCCAGGAACAGCTTCTGAAAATTGACCACTGTCTGGAAAATCTTCCAGCTCCTGCCCCCAACATCTTGCTACTGGGGGATTTCAACCTCAGGCACCTAAATGGAGGAACATTGCAAACAATGTGGTAGCAGAGATAACACCAGGAGGCAGCTCAGATGAAAATTCACACATGCATGAACTTTTAAATCTCTGCACCAAGTTCACCTTAAACCAGCAAATAGTAGAGCCCACAAGATTAGAGAATACGCTGGACCTCATCTTCACCAACAATGATGATCTGATACGAAATGTCATCATATCAAAAACAATATACTCAGATCACAACATAATAGAGGTCCAGACATGCATGCGGGAGCTCCAGATCAACAAAATGTGATCAGCCGTGAGGAGCTTTCTCCAAATTCAACTTCAATAACAAAACATAAGGTGGGACCAAGTAAACCAAGTCCTAAATGATATAAACTGGGAAGATTGCCTAAGCATCACGGATCCCAACCTATGTCTTGAACAAATTAACTCTGTGGTACTTGAGGTTTGCTCAAGGCAAATTCCTTTAAGGAAAAGGAGGAGAAGATGCAAACTAGAAAGAGAGAGGCGCTCCCTATACAGGCGAAGGCACAGAATAACGGAGCGGCTACAGGAGGCCAATATCTCTGAAATACGTAGGGAGACACTAGTAAGAGAAATAGCAAACATCGAATTAAAACTAAAGGAATCTTATAGGAATCAAGAGACACGGGAAGAACTAAGAGCCATAAATGAAATTGAAAGAAACCCTAAGTATTTCTTTTCCTATGCAAAATCCAAGTCGAGAACAACAACCAGTATTGGGCCCCTACTTAAACCGGATGGGTCCTACACAGATGACAGCAAGGAAATGAGTGAGTTACTTAAATCCCAGTATGACTCAGTCTTTAGCGAGCCACTAACCAGACTGAAAATCGAAAACCTAAATGATTTTTTCATGAGAGTGCCACAGAACTTGACAGACGCATGCCTTTCTGACATCATCACTACGCCAAATGACTTTGAAAAGGCAATAAATGACATGCCCATGCACTCCGCTCCAGGCCCAGACTCATGGAACTCCGTGTTCATCAAGAACTGCAAGAAGCCCCTATCACATGCTTTTAACATCCTATGGAGAGGGAGCATGGACACTGGGATCGTCCCGCAGCTACTAAAAACAACAGACATAGCCCCGCTCCACAAAGGGGGCAGTAAAGCAATAGCAAAGAACTACAGACCAATTGCGCTAACGTCCCATATCATAAAAATCTTTGAAAGGGTTCTAAGAAGCAAGATCGCCACCCATCTTGATACCCATCAATTGCACAACCCAGGACAGCATGGGTTTAGAGCAGGCCGCTCCTGTCTGTCCCAACTACTGGACCACTACGACAAGGTCCTGGATGCTCTGGAAGATAAACAGAATGCAGATGTTATATACACAGATTTTGCAAAAGCCTTTGACAAGTGTGACCATGGTGTAATAGCACACAAAATGCGTGATAAAGGAATAACAGGAAAAGTTGGTAGATGGATTTATAATTTCCTAACACGTAGAACACAAAGAGTAGTAGTCAACAGTAAAGTCTGAGGCAGCTACTGTGAAAAGCTCTGTTCCACAAGGCACAGTACTTGCTCCCATCCTATTCCTCATCCTCATATCAGACATTGACAGGGATATAAGCCACAGTGCTGTGTCTTCCTTTGCAGATGACACCCGAATCTGTATGACAGTGTCCACCGTTGAAGACACTGCAAGACTCCAAGCAGACATAAACCAAATCTTTAAATGGGCTGCAGAAAACAATATGAAGTTCAATGATGAGAAATTTCAATTACTCAGATACGGAAAACGTGAAGAAATTAAAATCTCATCGGAGTACAAAACTAATTCCAACCACACAATAGAGCGAAAAACTAATGTCAAAGACCTGGGAGTGATCATGTCAGAGGATCTCACCTTCAAGGACCATAACAATGTAGCAATTACATCTGCTCGAAAAATGACAGGATGGATAATGAGAACCTTCAAAACCAGGGATGCCAAGCCCATGTTGACACTTTACAGATCGCTTGTTCTATCTAGGCTGGAATATTGCTGCACACTAACTGCACCTTTCAAGGCGGGTGAAATTGCTGACCTTGAAAATGTGCAGAGAACCTTCACCGCACGCATAAGTGCGATAAACCACCTCAACTACTGGGAACGCTTGAAGTTCCTAAACCTGTACTCTCTAGAACGCAGGCGGGAGAGATACATTATTATATACACATGGAAAATTCTCGAGGGCTTAGTACCAAACTTGCACACAAAAATCACTCCGTACGAAAGCAAAAGACTCGGCAGGCGATGTAACATTCCCCCAATGAAGAGCAGGGGTGCCACTAGCACGTTGAGGGACAACACAATAAGTGTGAGGGGCCCAAGATTGTTCAACTGCCTCCCAGCATACATCAGGGGGATTACCAACAAGCCCCTGGCTGTCTTCAAGCAGGCACTGGACAGGCACCTCAAGTCGGTACTTGATCAGCCGGGCTGTGGTTCGTACGTTGGACTGCGTGCGGCCAGCAGTAACAGCCTGGTTGATCAGGCTCTGGTCCAACAAGAGGCCTGGTCACAGACCGGGCCGCGGGGGCGTTGACCCCTGGAATTCTCTCCAGGTAGACTCCAGGTATCCCGGTTAGTATGGAGGAATACCAGTTCTGGATGAATGCTGGGATGAAGCTAGGTATTTCGGGGAAAACTTTAGAATCTTTCATAACTACTAAGATTCAGGAAAAAAAGAATGAAGTTGAAAGAGAGAAAAGAGAGACAGTTAGAAAGAGATCGAGAAAGACAAGAGAGACAGTTAGAAAGAGAAGAGAAAAAGAAGAGAGAATTGAGAGAGAAGAGAGAAAGGAGAAAGAAAAACTTGAAAGAGAAAGACAAGAGAAACAGTTAGAAAGAGAACTAGAAGAAAAGAAAGAACGTGATAGACTTGATCGTGAAGAAAGGGCACAAGTACGAGAACAACAGGCTAGAGAACGTGATGCACGCACTCTAGAGAAAGAATTAGAGGAAAGAGCAAAAGCTAGAGAACATGAGGAACGAGAAAAAGAGAAAGATCGTGAAGTAGAGAAAGCTCGTCTAGACTTAGAGAATAGGAAACTAGGTCTTACCCAACAGCAATTAAATGAGGGCGTAGTGGAGCGTCCCACTCCTTCATATACCCCCACCCCTAACTTACCACCCTTCACAGAGGGGGAAGACATAACTTCTTATATTATCAGATTTGAAAACACTGCTTCCCTCTGTGAATGGCCATTTGATTCGTGGGCTACTAGGCTGGGTATGTTATTTTCAGGAACAGCTTTGAACATTTATGCAACTTTGTCACATGATATCATTTGTGACTATAATCTGTTGAAGGCAATTCTTAAGGCCTACCAGAAAACCTTATAGGAAGGATTTCAGGTATGCCGCATTACAACACGGTCAGAATTTCCAGCAGTTACAGATTACTCTCTTTCGGTTGTTTGATTTTTGGATAGACAGTGCAGGAATTGATCACACTTATGAATCTGGTTGCCGACCAGTTCCTGACGGCTCTGCCCCACCAAATACGAACCTTCATTAGAGAACGTAATCTGATTACGGCTGCGGAAGTTGCTGAGTCTGCTGACTTGTATGCGGAAGCCCATAATTCCTATAAGGACCTGAAGGGATCGATCCCGAAAGGCAAAGTATCACCGGATGTGAGGAAGACTAAACCTCTGGTAGAAAGTAAACCAACATCATTTATCCCAGTGTGTCACTTGTGTGGTAAGAAAGGGCATAAGAGGCCCGATTGCCCTGCGAAGAAAGTTCAACAAGTTGGAAGGTGTTTCAAAGACTGTAATGAACGAGCACCCTTCTGTTCAGGGACAGTTAATGGTCTTAATGTGTCTACGATATTAAGAGACACAGGGTGCACATGTATTGTCATATCTGATAAACTGTTCCCTAATCTCAAACCCACTCATGCCTCCACTATTCTTAGACTACTTGGGCCGATCGGACACATTCCCAACCATCCGCTGTTACATTAGGTCTAAATGGTTTACAGGGTGGTCCGAAGCCGTACTCGCCCCCATCACATCATGTTCAGTACTTATTGGTAATGTAAAAGGTGGCGTGCTCCCTTCAGAGGGAGACCTTTCACTACCCACATGGGACGTAAGTGTTTCAGCTCCTCTTCCTTTAAACTCAGAAAAACCCCTCTCTAATTCTGTTCCCGAGGCTGTAGGAACAGATGATGATGCTCTCGATAACGAGGTAGCAGGATCACCTGTTAACTCTTTAGATGAAAGTGATGATATTGTCTCTGAATCCATCCAGGTATTAACTAGGACACAGAGCAAAGCACTAGCTTCTCCTGCTATTCATCCTTTGATTTTTCCTGACCTAAAACCTTTGGAAATATCTAAGGATGACTTTGTCAAGTTACAACTTAATTGTCCTTCTCTCCAGAATTGCCATGATTCAGCTAGTAAAAATAAGGTTATTCAAAGGAAAGACTTTTCATACAAATTTGAATACATTAGAGGTATTCTATACAAATCGGTATTTAAGCCACATTCAGACGATATAGCCTACTCCACTCTAGTTGTCCCAAGCCAGTGCAGGGAGACCATTCTTAAAATGGCCCATGATCTACCAGTGGCTGGACATTTCTCTCACCGTAAAACCTTAAATAAAATTAAGGACACCTATTTTTGGCCGAGAATGTCCTCAGATATCACTTTATATTGTAGATCTTGTAAGGTTTGCCAACTGTCATCCTCCCGAGGTACCCGGCGAGTACCTATGGTCAAAATGCCTATTTTTACAGTACCCTTTGAGAGAGTAGCCATTGACATTGTTGGTCCCTTATCACCACTTTCATCTGGGGGACATAGATATATTCTTACATTAGTGGATTATGCTTCCAGTTTTCCTGAAGCGGTACCCTTAAAGTCAATTACTACTATAGAGGTAGCAGAAGCCCTTTTGTCCATCTTTTCACGGGTGGGTATCCCCAGAGAGATTTGTCAGACCGGGGGACGCAGTTCACCTCCGAACTTATGCAACATCTTTATCAACTTCTGGGGGTGAAACCCCTTTTCACCACCCCAGCTGTAATGAGAGGATTGAACGACAACACTCCATCCTAAAGTCCATTTTAAGGAAACTTTGCTCCCTTAAACCTAAGGAGTGGCATCGTTACCTACCCTGTGCATTGTTTGCCATGAGGGAAGTTCCCAGTGATTCATTAGGGTTCTCACCCTTTGAACTTCTCTATGGTAGACAGGCCAGAGGTCCACTATCAATCCTTCATGACTTATGGACTAATGAAGAAGGAAGTGCTGAGGTTCAGTCTTCTTATCAGTTTCTCCTTGACTTAAGATCTAAACTAGAGGAGACCTCTGACTTAGTGTCTCAAAACTTAACTTTATCCATGAGCCAATATAAAACCTATTTTGATGCAAAGAGTCAGAAGTTTTAATGTAGGTGATGAAGTTCTGGTACTTTTACCAATAAAGGCAAATAAATTATTAGTGGCCTGGAAAGGCCCTTACAAAGTACTAAAGATTTGTGGGAAGGTTGATTACCTCATTGAAGTCAAGGGGAAGCCTAAACTGTATCATATAAACATTCTTAAAAAGTATTACAGGAGAAACACTGTAAATTGTCTGAATACTTTTGATGTGGTTTTTCCTCATAAACATGAATCAATCCCGGAGGAGTGCAATGTGTGTGTTATTGACACATCTGAGGTAGAAGATGAGGAACTGCCTGATGTTGTAACTCTAGAACCCTCAGTTCCTACTAACTTAAATATTAATGATTCATTGGACAGAGGCAAGAAACATGATCTCCTTAAATGTGTAAAGGCTTTTTCAGATGTCTTTACTGACATTCCTGGGTTAACCTCCACGGTTATCCATAAGATTAATTTAGTCACAGACACTCCCATCAAACGCAAATTATACCCGGTTCCAGTTCATCTTAGGGAGGCATTCGACCGAGAAGTAGACAGATTATTAAAACTTAACATCATAGAACCTTCAGTTTCTTCATATTGTTCACCAGTGGTCATGGTTAAGAAAGAAGATAATTCCTATAGACTTGCTATCGATTTTAGAGGACTGAATGCTATCACTCGGTGGGATGCTGAACCTATGCCTATCATAGATAACGACCTCCATAAGTTTTATGATGCCACTTTCTTTACAGAAATTGATATCGCACAAGCATATCATCAAGTTAAGTTAGACCCTTCATCCAAGCAGTACACCGCCTTTCCTACTCATCAAGGTCTCATGCAATATAGGACAATACCTTTTGGTCTCGTAACAGCCTGTGCTACCTACGTAAGACTGATGAAGAAAGTTCTGGGTGATATGCCTAACGTGTCCGTTTATTTTGACAATATTTACGTCATGACATCTACTTGGGATGAACACATCCAGACTTTAACGTCAGTCTTGCGCAGGTTACGTGCACATGCAAAACCAAAGAAGTGCTTTCTGGCATACAACCAGATTAGATATCTAGGCTTTGTTCTAGCAAATAACTCCTTGCAACCTCTTCCCCAGAAAATCAAAGCCTTAACAGAGTTTAAATTCCCAAGAACGAAGAAAGTCGTGCGTAGCTTCCTCGGTTCTGTTAATTTCTATGCTAAATTTATCCGCAATATTGCTAACCTCACCGGAAGTTTATCGGACTACCTTAAGAAGTCTGTCAGGGAGCCTCTTGAACTTTCCCACATAGCTCGAGAAAAGTTTAATATTCTCTAAAGGTCCCATACTTAAGATTCCAGATATTAGCAAACCTTTTTGCTTAAGGACTGATGCCTCCAATACAGGTTTAGGTGCAGTATTATTGCAGTATAATGACGGTACCCCTTTCCCTGTATGTTTCCTGAGTCGGAAGCTTCTACCGGCCGAAACTAGATACTCAACCATTGAAAAGGAATGCTTAGCCCTTGTGTGGGGTATCTCCAAACTTAAGTTCTATTTACTGGGGAAAGAATTCATTCTTGAAACAGATCATAAACCATTGGTATACCTAGAAACTTTTAAGGGAACCAACAGTCGCCTCTTGAGGTGGACATTGGCACTCCAGGCTTTTAAGTTTCATATTGTGTATATCAATGGTTCATCTAACTGGTTAAGTCGTGACAGTCAGTAGAATATTGGTACTTATGCGACTTTCATTTTTTGGGGGGACTATTACCTCATAATTTCTACTTCTATTCCTTGACTAGCAGTCTTGGTATGGGGGAGTGTGAGGGAAAAGTCCATAGATAGGAGTGATGAAAGTGTGAAGGTATGTAGAGTGATGGTTGAGTGGTAGTTTGCTGGTTAAGGTGGGGTGAGTGTCTCGCTGCTGCTATACCCCCCCCTTTTTTTCACCCGGTGAGAGGTGTAATGCTAGGCTTCGGCTGTTATTAAAATAGTGTTTATTTTTCTTGTTATTAGTCTTTTTCTATTATACTTTTCCTGAGAAGATTGGCGACAACCTTCACAAGCACCTTCCCTTCAGCCACCTGCTTGTATAATACAGTCACAGCACCTTCCCTTCAGCCACCTGTTTGTATAATAGTCACAGCACATTAACTCTGGTTAAACAAACTATTAACTCCGATGAGTTGATGAATTAGCATTCATAATATAACGTTCACCGTGACAATAGTAAGAAGTTAAACTTTATAAATAGAACAAATAAAAGGTCAGTGGAGTTTCTTGGTGAAAAAGGTCATAAAAACATAAAACTCCTACAACTCAAAAGATCGTAAAATCACATGGGCAGTAATGGCGTAAGTCACCTTGTTGGGAACAGCCAAAGCTAATAAGGTGACCAGGCCATGGTGGTCCCTGGGTGGCCACTGTTCTGGGGGAACCCATTACAGTGTTTCAGGTGTCAACGATGGAACGAGTTGCCACTGAAGTGGATACAGTGCAACATTTGGGGATGTTGTGTGACCCAAGAGGGTTTAGCGCTCCTCATAAACAAATCAATAATAATAATAAAAACAATAAGAATAAGAACAAATTTATTAAATTTCAAAATACACTGGAGTTAATAAAAATAAATGATGTAAATTCTTCGTGAGAGCCAAAGTTGCTAATGGGAAATAATTCTTTGTGTACATTAAAAGATATGACTATTGCTCTATACTTTACATAATAATTTTTCAGATACATTTAATTGCAATTATATCTCACTTTATGTTAGTGTTAACTACAAAACAGAAATATATTCCAGATACGCAGATTGTTAATGGAGAGCTGCTGAAGCACCCTCGTCTAATGGCCACCTCGTTGGATCGAGTGTTGTTCGTATCCAGATATTATCTTTAACTTCAAGTTTCTCTGAAGTTTTGCAGACATCAACAATCAGCTTTACATTGTGCGTAAGCTGCTGCATCCGATTAAACGAAGCAATGATAGACGCAGGTATATAGCCATCATTGGTCATCTTCCTCCTCATGAACGTATCGTTGATCAAGTTCTCTTCGCTAAAGTAGTATTCCACTTGCTTCCTAATGTTATCAAACACTGATGTTTTCCTAGAATCTGGCTTCTGAAACAATTCCATATATGGAAGAAAAAGCCACATGCATTGACACTGTGGCTCGGTATTTTGAACCTGATAATTGATAAGTTTTCTTTGTCTTCACTCAATGATTTTTTTAATCCTTCAGTAATATCATTTCGCATTTTCCTCCTCTGTCGTTCCAACTATTTTCACTTCCACTGTTAGTTGAAGGAATGTGAACCGAGTGCGGCCTCTGTTCTTCAGCGCGTCTAAATCCTTTGGTCATTGGAGATGACATTTCCATTTTACTTTTTTATTTTTATGCTTTTTTACACTTGTCAGTGGGGGCTGGTGGGCGCCCTGATCATTAATGGTTTCTAAGGTAACGGGACCTTCGCTTTCTTTCAGCGAGGCAGCTTCAGAGCCATGAGACATTTCTTCATGAACATTCTCCTCTGCTTTTGACTTCTTCTTCTTGCTCTTTCTCTGTTTAGATCCCTGAAAATAAAGCACCCTCGTCTAATGGTCACCTCGTTGGATCGAGTGTTGTTCGTATCCAGATATTATCTTTAACTTCAAGTTTCTCTGAAGTTTTGCAGACATCAACAATCAGCTGTAATAAATGGTATAAAATACGACACAATGGAAAAATAAACACATAAGCAGTATAATGGATCCTTTATTGACACGTTTGCCCACGCAGTGGCTTTATCTAGTCACAGATCTGTCTGTGACTCGATAAAGCCACTGCGTGGGCGAAACGTTGTCAATAAAGGATCACATTATACTGCTTGTGTTATTTTCCATTGTGTCGGTATTTTATACCATTTATTTACAGCTCTATACATGGAAAATAAACACATAAGAGTATATGATCCTTTATTGACAACGTTTCGCCACGCAGTGCTTTTATCGAGTCACAGACCTGTCTGTGACTCGATAAAGCCACTGCTTGGGCGAAACGTTGTCAATAAGGATCATATTATACTGCTTATGTGTTTATTTTTCCATTGTGTCGGTATTTTATACCATTTATTTCCAGCTCTATACATCACTAGTGAGACCTCATTTGGATTGTGCAGCTCAGTTTTGGTCTCCTTACTACAGGATGGATATAGATTCATTGGAGAACATACATTGGAGAGACGTAGAATGAGGGGAGATATCATCGAGGTGTACAAGTGGGAGGGGCTGGGTTTGATTGGTGTCGTGAGTACGGGAATAAATTCTTGGGTGGTGGTGGTTTTGATGTGGACCTGCCTTGTATGGGCCAGTAGGCCTTCTGCAGTGTTCATTCTTATGTTCTTAAAGGAGATATTAATAAAATACTGAGGATATCGAACCAACTAAGAACCAGAAATAACGGATTTAAATTGGATAAATTTAGATTTAGAAAGGACATAGGCAAGTACTGGTTTTCGAACAGAGTTGTAGATGCGTGGAACAATCTTCCGAGTACTGTGATAGAGGCTAGGACCTTGGGTGGCTTTAAAAAGAGATTGGACAAATATATGAGTGGGAGGGGCTGGGTTTGATTGGTGTCGTGAGTACGGGAGTAAATTCTTAGGTAGTTTTTTTTTATTAAAAACAGTACAGACAAGTATAGACAAGAAGAGTTACAACAGGAACAAAATATGTATGTGATAATATAATAATTATACACTGTCATAATGCAACACGTCAGCAGGATAGAAATTTGACATTTCATATTAGATGTAAACCCGTTACATCATAACCCGCAATTGCGGAAACACAACATTCAAAACAATGATAATTACTATAACCAGCATAGTATTATGTCACTAACTAATATTACAAACCAAGAACCCTTCCCCCTCCCGGAGCACCGTACAACACGTGCTCTAGTAGCTGGACCCTCCTACAGCTCCACACTGTACAAATCACGAGGGAAACCCCAACTTAACTTATTTGTGTTGAGAGCCCAACACAGTGTTTCTCAACATAATACATCATACCTCCGAACTCTAAACATAAACATCTACCATGTGTACTTTAAATATGTTGATACCGTCATTTAAATTTTTACATCTTATTGAAAACGGTACATACAGGTATATAAGAACATAAGAACATAAGAATGGAGGAACACTGCAGAAGGCCTACTGGCCCATACAAGGCAGGTCCTTATCAAAACCACCACTACCTAAGAATTTATTCCCGTACTCACGACACAAATCAAACCCAGCCCCTCCCACTCATATATTTGTCCAATCTCTTTTTAAAGCCACCCAAGGTCCTAGCCTCTATCACAGTACTCGGAAGATTGTTCCACGCATCTACAACTCTGTTCGAAAACCAGTACTTGCCTATGTCCTTTCTAAATCTAAATTTATCCAATTTAAATCCGTTATTTCTGGTTCTTACTTGGTTCGATATCCTCAGTATTTTATTAATATCTCCTTTGTTTATGCTCATCATCCACTTGTACACCTCGATGATATCTCCCCTCATTCTACGTCTCTCCAGAGAGTGGAGATTCAACGCTCTAAGTCTATCTTCATGCGGGAGATTTCTTATACTGTAAATCATTTTAGTCATTCTTCTTTGTATGTTCTCCAATGAATCTATATCCATCCTGTAGTAAGGAGACCAAAACTGAGCTGCATAATCCAAATGAGGTCTCACTAGTGATGTATAGAGCTGTAAAATAACTTTTGGACTTCTGTTGCTTATACTTCTTGAAATAAATCCTAGTAATCTGTTAGCCTTATTGCGCACACTTAGGCACTGTTGTCTTGGCTTTAGATTCCTGCTTACCATGACTCCCAAGTCTTTTTCACATTCTGTATGATCAAGCTCTACTTCACCTAGTTTATAAATTCATAAGAACATAAGAACATAAGAAAGGAGGAACACTGCAGCAGGCCTGTTGGCCCATACTAGGCAGGTCCTTCACAATCCGTCCCACTAACAGAATATTTGCTCAACCCAATTTTCAATGCTACCCAAGAAATAAGCTTTGACAATTCTACCCACTCATGCGCGAGTCCCACTCAAATCCAACCCCTCTCACTCATGAATTTATCCAACCTAAATTTGAAACTACCCAAGGTCCTAGCTTCAATAACCCTACTAGGCAGACTGTTCCACTCATCAACTACCCTATTTCCAAACCAATACTTTCCTATATCTCACTTTATGTTAGTGTTAACTACAAAACAGAAATATATTCCAGATACGCAGATTGTTAATGGAGAGCTGCTGAAGCACCCTCGTCTAATGGCCACCTCGTTGGATCGAGTGTTGTTCGTATCCAGATATTATCTTTAACTTCAAGTTTCTCTGAAGTTTTGCAGACATCAACAATCAGCTTTACATTGTGCGTAAGCTGCTGCATCCGATTAAACGAAGCAATGATAGACGCAGGTATATAGCCATCATTGGTCATCTTCCTCCTCATGAACGTATCGTTGATCAAGTTCTCTTCGCTAAAGTAGTATTCCACTTGCTTCCTAATGTTATCAAACACTGATGTTTTCCTAGAATCTGGCTTCTGAAACAATTCCATATATGGAAGAAAAAGCCACATGCATTGACACTGTGGCTCGGTATTTTGAACCTGATAATTGATAAGTTTTCTTTGTCTTCACTCAATGATTTTTTTAATCCTTCAGTAATATCATTTCGCATTCTTCCTCCTCTGTCGTTCCAACTATTTTCACTTCCACTGTTAGTTGAAGGAATGTGAACCGAGTGCGGCCTCTGTTCTTCAGCGCGTCTAAATCCTTTGGTCATTGGAGATGACATTTCCATTTTACTTTTTATTTTTATGCTTATTTACACTTGTCAGTGGGGGCTGGTGGGCGCCCTGATCATTAATGGTTTCTAAGGTAACGGGACCTTCGCTTTCTTTCAGCGAGGCAGCTTCAGAGCCATGAGACATTTCTTCATGAACATTCTCCTCTGCTTTTGACTTCTTCTTCTTGCCCTTTCTCTGTTTAGATCCCTGAAAATAAAGCACCCTCGTCTAATGGTCACCTCGTTGGATCGAGTGTTGTTCGTATCCAGATATTATCTTTAACTTCAAGTTTCTCTGAAGTTTTGCAGACATCAACAATCAGCTTTACATTGTGCGTAAGCTGCTGCATCCGATTAAACGAAGCAATGATAGACGCATGTATATAGCCATCATTGGTCATCTTCCTCCTCATGAACGTATCGTTGATCAAGTTCTCTTCGCTAAAGTAGTATTCCACTTGCTTCCTAATGTTATCAAACACTGATGTTTTCCTAGAATCTGGCTTCTGAAACAATTCCATATATGGAAGAAAGAGCCACATGCATTGACACTGTGGCTCGGTATTTTGAACCTGATAATTGATAGATAAGTTTTCTTTGTCTTCACTCAATGATTTTTTTAATCCTTCAGTAATATCATTTCGCCTTCTTCCTCCTTTGTCGTTCCAACTATTTTCACTTCCACTGTTAGTTGAAGGAATGTGAACCGAGTGCGGCCTCTGTTCTTCAGCGCGTCTAAATCCTTTGGTCATTGGAGATGACATTTCCATTTTACTTTTTTATTTTTATGCTTATTTACACTTGTCAGTGGGGGCTGGTGGGCGCCCTGATCATTAATGGTTTCTAAGGTAACGGGACCTTCGCTTTCTTTCAGCGAGGCAGCTTCAGAGCCATGAGACATTTCTTCATGAACATTCTCCTCTGCTTTTGACTTCTTCTTGCCCTTTCTCTGTTTAGATCCCTGAAAATAAAGCACATTATTAGGATTCATAACTTACAAAACACGCCATTTATATTATAAATTTCATCACCTACATAAGTAGTATGACTTGGAAATATAACCACATAAGCAGTATGTGATCCTTGATGTTCTTTGCAAAGCTGACCATGAACTTCGTTTCAAAGTCTATCGAAAACCTACCAACCAACACGATCTTCCCTTCCACTCTCACCAACACACAAAAACTAAACGTGGTGTAATTATAGGTTTTTTCCAGCGCGCACTCAGATCTGCAGCTCTCTAATTGAACAGGTATTTTCTAAACTTCACTATCCTCGTCACTTCACATGTGTTTGTGTGTTTATACTGTGGAAAATTTAGTGGAAAAAAAGAATAAAAAAAATTGAAAATGAAAGGAAATATGATTCTTTTCCGAGACATCAAAAAATGTTTGCTATAATTAAGATGTTTTGTTGCAAACTCTAGAATTACTTAAATCAATTCTTACTAACCTTTACATGTCCATTGTTCTCAACATTTGAGGTAACACTAATGGACTGCATCAGACTTTTTAGCTCTGCTGGGGTAGGGTCGCAGGTGACCCTACCCCAGCAAGTCTAGACACACGGAGTATGCTTGAGATACTGGATGGAGCAGCCTCGAGTTGTGCTCATTTATATACGATGAGAGTGAGATGCAGTAACGACATCAGCCCTATTAGTCCATGCTGAGCAGATCCTTCTCAAATCAGACCCACCAAACCTACATATTTATCCAACTTATTCTTTATGCTGTTTGACCCTTGTGGGTTTGGCGCTTACTTATAAGAACATAAGAAAGGAGGAACAAAGGGCAGGATCTTCACAATCCATCCCACTAACAGAATATTTACCCAACCCAATTTTCAACGCTACCCAAGCGTTGGATTTAGACTGGATTTAAACTGGTCAGAAAAGTGGCAGATAAGTTTAGATTTAGATAGGATATAGGAAAGTATTGGTTTGCAAATAGGGTAGTTGATGAGTGGAACAGTCTGCCTAGTAGGGTTATTGAAGCTAGGACCTTGGTTAGTTTCAAATTTAGGTTGGATAAATTCATGTCCATAACCCCTCTCACTCATGAATTTATCCAACCTAAATTTGAAACTAACCAAGGTCCTAGCTTCAATAACCCTACTAGGCAGAATGTTCCACTCATCAACTACCCTATTTCCAAACCAATACTTTAGAACATAAGAAAGGAGGAACACTGCAGCAGGCCTGTTGGCCCATACTAGGCAGGTCCTTCACAATCCATCCCACTAACAGAATAATTGCCCAACCTAATTTTCAATTCTACCCAAGAAATAAGCTTTGATGATTCTATTAACTCAAGTGCGAGTCCCACTCAAATCCAACCCCTCTCACTAATAAGAACATAAGAGACTCATAAGAACATCTGTATGGCTAAGTTCTACGTTATTTAACTTATAAGTGCTTGGGTTATGGACACTCCCGAGCTTCAGAACTGCATCTGCCACTTTTCTGACCACGAATTAAGTTTGTCTAAATCTTCCTGGTAATGAAAATATCCCTCGAATTTATAAACTAGGTGAAGTAGAGCTTGATCATACAGAATGTGAAAAAGACTTGGGAGTCATGGTAAGCAGGAATCTAAAGGCAAGACAACAGTGCCTAAGTGTGCGCAATAAGGCTAACAGATTACTAGGATTTATTTCAAGAAGTATAAGCAACAGAAGTCCAAAAGTTATTTTACAGCTCTATGGAAAAATAAACACATAAGCAGTATAATGTGATCCTTTATTGACAACGTTTCGCCCACGCAGTGGGCTTTATCTAGTCACAGATCTGTCTGTGACTCGATAAAGCCCACTGCGTGGGCGAAACGTTGTCAATAAAGGATCACATTATACTGCTTGTGTTTATTTTTCCATTGTGTCGGTATTTTATACCATTTATTTACAGCTCTATACATGGAAAAATAAACACATAAGCAGTATATGATCCTTTATTGACAACGTTTCGCCCACGCAGTGTCTTTATCGAGTCACAGACCTGTCTGTGACTCGATAAAGCCCACTGCTTGGGCGAAACGTTGTCAATAAAGGATCATATTATACTGCTTATGTGTTTATTTTTCCATTGTGTCGGTATTTTATACCATTTATTTCCAGCTCTATACATCACTAGTGAGACCTCATTTGGATTGTGCAGCTCAGTTTTGGTCTCCTTACTACAGGATGGATATAGATTCATTGGAGAACATACATTGGAGAGACGTAGAATGAGGGGAGATATCATCGAGGTGTACAAGTGGGAGGGGCTGGGTTTGATTGGTGTCGTGAGTACGGGAATAAATTCTTGGGTGGTGGTGGTTTTGATGTGGACCTGCCTTGTATGGGCCAGTAGGCCTTCTGCAGTGTTCATTCTTATGTTCTTAAAGGAGATATTAATAAAATACTGAGGATATCGAACCAACTAAGAACCAGAAATAACGGATTTAAATTGGATAAATTTAGATTTAGAAAGGACATAGGCAAGTACTGGTTTTCGAACAGAGTTGTAGATGCGTGGAACAATCTTCCGAGTACTGTGATAGAGGCTAGGACCTTGGGTGGCTTTAAAAAGAGATTGGACAAATATATGAGTGGGAGGGGCTGGGTTTGATTGGTGTCGTGAGTACGGGAGTAAATTCTTAGGTAGTTTTTTTTTTTTATTAAAAACAGTACAGACAAGTATAGACAAGAAGAGTTACAACAGGAACAAAATATGTATGTGATAATATAATAATTATACACTGTCATAATGCAACACGTCAGCAGGATAGAAATTTGACATTTCATATTAGATGTAAACCCGTTACATCATAACCCGCAATTGCGGAAACACAACATTCAAAACAATGATAATTACTATAACCAGCATAGTATTATGTCACTAACTAATATTACAAACCAAGAACCCTTCCCCCTCCCGGAGCACCGTACAACACGTGCTCTAGTAGCTGGACCCTCCTACAGCTCCACACTGTACAAATCACGAGGGAAACCCCAACTTAACTTATTTGTGTTGAGAGCCCAACACAGTGTTTCTCAACATAATACATCATACCTCCGAACTCTAAACATAAACATCTACCATGTGTACTTTAAATATGTTGATACCGTCATTTAAATTTTTACATCTTATTGAAAACGGTACATACAGGTATATAAGAACATAAGAACATAAGAATGGAGGAACACTGCAGAAGGCCTACTGGCCCATACAAGGCAGGTCCTTATCAAAACCACCACTACCTAAGAATTTATTCCCGTACTCACGACACAAATCAAACCCAGCCCCTCCCACTCATATATTTGTCCAATCTCTTTTAAAGCCACCCAAGGTCCTAGCCTCTATCACAGTACTCGGAAGATTGTTCCACGCATCTACAACTCTGTTCGAAAACCAGTACTTGCCTATGTCCTTTCTAAATCTAAATTTATCCAATTTAAATCCGTTATTTCTGGTTCTTACTTGGTTCGATATCCTCAGTATTTTATTAATATCTCCTTTGTTTATGCTCATCATCCACTTGTACACCTCGATGATATCTCCTCATTCTACGTCTCTCCAGAGAGTGGAGATTCAACGCTCTAAGTCTATCTTCATGCGGGAGATTTCTTATACTGTAAATCATTTTAGTCATTCTTCTTTGTATGTTCTCCAATGAATCTATATCCATCCTGTAGTAAGGAGACCAAAACTGAGCTGCATAATCCAAATGAGGTCTCACTAGTGATGTATAGAGCTGTAAAATAACTTTTGGACTTCTGTTGCTTATACTTCTTGAAATAAATCCTAGTAATCTGTTAGCCTTATTGCGCACACTTAGGCACTGTTGTCTTGGCTTTAGATTCCTGCTTACCATGACTCCCAAGTCTTTTTCACATTCTGTATGATCAAGCTCTACTTCACCTAGTTTATAAATTCGAGGGATATTTTCATTACCAAGGACTAGTACCTTACACTTGTCCACATTGAACTTCATCTGCCACTTGAGACCAAGACATTAATTTGTCCAAATCCTCCTGAGTTCACTGGTATCCTCCTCAGAATGAATCATACGGCCTATTTTTGTATCATCAGCAAATTTACTCATGTCACTGAATTCCTTCATCAAGGTCATTTATGTAAATTATGAACAACAATGGGCCTAAAACTGATCCTTGTGGAACGCCACTAGTGACTAATCCCCATTCAGATTTGACCCCATTAATGGAAACTCTCTGCTTTCTATTGGTAAGCCATGCCTCTATCCATGCTAGAACTTTACCTCCTATACCATGAGCTGCCACCTTTCTTAAGAGTCTCTTGTGAGGTACTCCATAAGAACATAAGAACATAAGAAAGGAGGAACACTGCAGCAGGCCTGTTGGCCCATTCTAGGCAGGTCCTTCACATTCCATCCCACTAACAGAATATTTGTTCAACCTAATTTTCAATACTACCCAAGAAATAAGCTTTGATAATTTTATTTACTCATGTGCAATTCCCACTCAAATCCAACCCCTTTCACTCATGAATTTATCCAACCTAAATTTAAAACTACCCAAGGTCCTTGCTTCAATAACCCTACTAGGCAGACTGTTCCACTCATCAACTACCCTATTTCCAAACCAATACTTTCCTATATCCACTTGTATACCTCGATCATGTCTCCCCTCATTCTACGTCTTATAAGTGAATGTAATTTAAGGCTCTTCAATCTTTCTTCGTAAGGAAGATTTCTAATGCTATGTATTAATTTAGTCATTCTACGCTGAATGTTTTCTAACGAATTTATGTCCATTCTGTAATATGGAGACCAGAACTAAACTGCGTTATCAAGGTGAGGCCTTACTAATGATGTATAAAGCTGTAATATAACCCCTGGACTTCTGTTGCTAACACTTCTTGATATAAATCCCAGTAATCTATTTGCCTTATTACGTACGCTTAGGCATTGCTGTCTTGGTTTAAGGTTGCTGCTTACCATCACCCCCAAGTCATAAGAACATAAGAAAGGAGGAACACTGCAGCAGGCCTGTTGGCCCATACTAGGCAGGTCCTTCACATTCCATCCCACTAACAGAATATTTGTTCAACCTAATTTTCAATGCTACCCAAGAAATAAGCTTTGATAATTTTATTTACTCATGTGCAATTCCCACTCAAATCCAACCCCTCTCACTCATGAATTTAGCCAACCTAAATTTAAAACTAACCAAGGTCCTTGCTTCAATAACCCTACTAGGCAGACTGTTCCACTCATCAACTACCCTATTTCCAAACCAATACTTTAGAACATAAGAACATAAGAAAGGAGGAACACTGCAGCAGGCCTGTTGGCCCATACTAGGCAGGTCCTTCACAATCCATCCCACTAACAGAATAATTGCCCAACCTAATTTTCAATTCTACCCAAGAAATAAGCTTTGATGATTCTATTAACTCAAGTGCGAGTCCCACTCAAATCCAACCCCTCTCACTAATAAGAACATAAGAGACTCATAAGAACATCTGTATGGCTAAGTTCTACGTTATTTAACTTATAAGTGCTTGGGTTATGGACACTCCCGAGCTTCAGAACTGCATCTGCCACTTTTCTGACCACGAATTAAGTTTGTCTAAATCTTCCTGGTAATGAAAATATCCCTCGAATTTATAAACTAGGTGAAGTAGAGCTTGATCATACAGAATGTGAAAAAGACTTGGGAGTCATGGTAAGCAGGAATCTAAAGCCAAGACAACAGTGCCTAAGTGTGCGCAATAAGGCTAACAGATTACTAGAATTTATTTCAAGAAGTATAAGCAACAGAAGTTCAAAAGTTATTTTAAATAAGGTCTTGAGGATATCTCTCCAAGAGAGAACCCGCAATAATGGATTCAAATTGGATAAGTTTAGATTTAGAAAGGATATAGGAAAATATTGGTTTGGAAATAGGGTAGTTGATGAGTGGAACAGTCTGCCTAGTAGGGTCATTGAAGCTATGACCTTGGGTAGTTTCAAATTTAGGTTGGATAAATTCATGAGTGAGAGGGGTTGGATTTGAGTGGGACTCGCACTTGAGTTAATAGAATCTTCAAAGCTTATTTCTTGGGTAGAATTGGAAATTAGGTTGGGCAATTATTCTGTTAGTGGGATGGATTGTGAAGGATCTGCCTAGTATGGGCCAACAGGCCTGCTGCAGTGTTCCTCCTTTCTTATGTTCTTATGTTTGTCAGGCCCTCAATCTTGAAACGATGTTGTCAGTCCATCAATCTTGAATAGAATAACAGCATATGAGCAGAGAAAGCTTATATACTGTATACAGGAGAGGTGCAGCAGTTGTAGGAGGTGTCACATCATTTGTTCAATGTGGAAGTAGGTCTGATGAAGCCACTGTGTGGCGAAACGTTTCCTCAATAAAGATACCCAAGTGTTGCATATGTGTCTAATTTACCAACTCGTCGGTTCTCTGAACCATTCATTCACATCCTGTCTGACACTGCAACATCTTGGTATCTTAATACAGGGATTTCTTCGCTTGCCTATTCCTTGGGCACGACCTACTTCCACATTGAACAAATGATGTGACACCTCCTACAACTGCTGCACCTCTCCTGTATACAGTATATAAGCTTTCTCTGCTCATATGCTGTTATTCTATTCAAGATTGATGGACTGACAACATCGTTTCAAGATTGAGGGCCTGACAACCTCACACTCCTCCTGTTCTTCACGATTCTCCTTTGTATGGACTGATGAAGCCACTGTGTGGCGAAACGTTTCCTCAATAAAGATACCCAAGTGTTGCATATGTGTCTAATTTACCAATTCGTCCTATACACTTGAAAGAACCCTTTTGGATTAGTCTTTGATTCATTAGCAACCTTAATCTCATAGTCACGTTTAGCCTTTCTAATCCCTTTTTTTACTTCTCTTTTCAACTGAACATATTGGTCAATAGGGTTAACATCTCTTTTGATGCGCCTATAAATTCCTCTTTTCTCCCCTAATAGATGTTTTAGCCTCCTGTTAATCCATTTGGGATCGTTATTATTTGACCTAAATTCTCTCTGTGGAATAAATATACTCTGTGCACGTTGTACATTATTAAGAAAAAAATCATAAACGCAGATCCCATCGTAATCGTTAGCTAGATTACCCCAGTCGAGATTAGACAGGTGTTCTCTAATTTATAAACTAGGTGAAGTAGAGCTTGATCATACAGAATGTGAAAAAGACTTGGGAGTCATGGTAAGCAGGAATCTAAAGCCAAGACAACAGTGCCTAAGTGTGCGCAATAAGGCTAACAGATTACTAGAATTTATTTCAAGAAGTATAAGCAACAGAAGTTCAAAAGTTATTTTACAGCTCTATGGAAAAATAAACACATAAGCAGTGTAATGTGATCTTATTGAATGTCTGCCCTCGCATGGCTTTATCGAGTCACAGACAGATCTGTGACTCGATAAAGCCCACTGCGTGGGCGAAACGTTGTCAATAAAGAATTTATTTCAAGAAGTATAAGCAACAGAATTTATTTCAAGAAGTATAAGCAACAGAAGTTCAAAAGTTATTTTACACATTCCCCACTTAAAATCTGCCTTTTTAACCAAAAAAAAATTTTTGTAAATTTTAAAAACCACAAGACACGATAACGAAATTTTGGGGACTTTTTTAGTCAGATTGATTAATTTCATGAGGGGGGTTTAGAATCAACGACTTTTTAAAGTATTTTGGTTTTTTTTTTGAAGCAGTTTGAACCCCAGAACCTACAAGGAAAAACCTATTGACTTGGTTCTGGGGCAAGGAAACCGTTTTAAAATTTAGAAATTACGGGAACCGGCTAAGGACCCAAAAATTTAGCATTGAATGGTTAGAAGGGGGAAATTCAGTAATGGTCCCAGTTTTCCTTAGCAGATTATAATGGATTAGAAACACTTATCAACTGTGGACTGGGGTGAAGAAGAGGGATCAATATGCAGTTTTTTAACACATACAGGCCCCAAAAAGAACATTTACCCTTAAAAGAAATTAGATCAAGTAAAATAAAAATGGATGAATAATGGCCCAAATACAGGGCAGAAAAAAAAAATTTTATGGCCTAAAAGAGGGGGGGTCATCTTATAAATCAGTATACTGACAAAGGGGGGACTTAAAAGGGAAAAAAAACTAAACAGGACTATAAATTGTTCTGGGTTAAAAACAAACCCCAAAAATTTTTTTCCTTTATAGAAAAAAAAGTTGGGGATAAGAAGGCCCTTAAAAATAACTTTGGGATCTTACTGACAAGGAGAATGTTTGTGCTCTTTTTTAATAATTATTTTCCTGGTTTTCAAAAGGAAGACAAAAAATTCCCAGTAATTAATTTTTACAGGGCCCGAAGAAGAAAATTATGTAATATCACAGTCACTAGCGAAATGATTATGAAACAGCTGGACCATGAAAAAAATAAATCGCCGGGTCCGATGAGTTTGAAGGGGGTTCTTAAGGAATGAAAATGGAACTCTGTGAAAATAAAACTTTTTAATTTTCTTTCAAACAGGTGTAGTTCGATATGGGAAGAGGGTAAGAATTCCTTTTTTAAAGCGGGGGACAAGCCTACCCAAACTACCGCCCAAAACCTGCCTAAATTGTGGAAATTATAAAATTATAGCTGATATTATTAGAAGCCATCAATAACCATAATTTGATTAATGATACCACAGGGATTCACGGGGGGCCGTTCCTGCCTATCTAATTTATTAACCTTCTACAGTAAATTTTTTAGGTGTTGATCACGATAAAAATTGAATTGTTTATTTGACTTTGAAAGGTTTTTTAAAAATAGACCGAGACTGTTAAAGAAAGGGGCTCATGGCAGGGGGGGAAAAAATGCTGTCATGGACGGCATGGCTCACCAAAGGAAGCAGGGGGCATAAATGGGGTTAAACCGAATGGGACTTGTAACAAGGGTGTTCCCAGGGTGCGGCCCATTGTTATTTATAATATATATCAATGACCTTAGAGGGAAACTAGTGATAGAGCAAATTCAAAAGACACGAAGAAGGAGGAAATTGATTCAAACATAGATGTCATGAACTTCAGGAAGAAGACAAACTTAATTCGTGGTCAGAAAAGGGAGATGCAGTTCAATGTAGATAAATGCGGTTCAAGCTCGGTGCCCCTAACCCGCACTTATAAGTTAAATAACAGAACTTAGCCATAAATTGCGAGAAGGACTTGGGGTGAGGGTGAGAAACCCTTAAACCAAGACAGCAATGCCTAAGGCGTAAAGGGAAAAAATTTTGGGGTTTATAAAAAATGTTAGACAGAAGTCCGAGGTTATATTACACTTTAAAGAACATAAGAACATAAGAATGGGGGAAACTGCAGAAGGGGCCACTGGCCCATCAAGGCAGGTCCTTATCAAAAACCCCCCCCAAAAATTTTCTGTACCCACAACACTAATCAAACCCAGCCCCTCCCCCCCATCCTTAAACTCAAACATTATAAATTAGACAAATAGGCTAAATATTTTGGAAATATGAATCCCCTAATTTGATTAATGGAATTTGTTTTTATTTGATTTATATTAAATTCTTAACTGATCCCCTTTTAAGATCAGATTTCAAGTTTGGAAACATTATAATATCTATACTTCTAATCAAATTTTTTAAACCATAAATTTAAGCAGGAAATCTTAAAGAGATTAAATCAATATTTCTATGATTTAAAACACAAAGTTAATAATTGCCATAAATGGATTAGACTTTTGAGTTATTTCCCCGATTTAAAAAATATATATCTTAATTTGAATAATTAGGATACTAGTAAAAATTTAATTTAAAGTTACTTGATTTTTGATGAAACAACTTCGGATTTTCGAATTTTTTTTGATAAATGCCTGTAAAAATTGTAAAATTTTTAAAATTTTGTTAATTTTAAACTCAATTATGAATTTTTTTAAAGGTTTAAAAAAATTAGTCAAAATAGTTTGGGCTCTAAACGTCAAATATGTAATATTTTACACATTTTTCGAGCTTTATTTCATGTATTTTCAAATAATATAAATATTCTAAAAATATTGATTTATAGATTTTTAAGGATTTTTAAAAATATGTAAAATAAAAATATTCAAATGCTATAAACTTGATTTTATTCATTTTTGGATTAGGCATTTTCAAGGATTTTGAAAAACTTTTTGATAAATATACTATAGTAAGTTCAAAGAAAATCATAATTGCTTACTTCCATAAATTTATATGAAATTTATTTAAAGTGTGAAAATCTAAGTATTTAGCTAAAAATGAGTTTGTCAGAAAAGCATCAAACGCTCAAACTAAATAGCCATAATCGGTTTTAACTTTTTCTGACTTAGTTTCATGTATTTTGAAAATATGAAATATTCTAAATATTGATTTTATAGATTTTTAATGGATTTTAAAATATATTAATAAAATTCAAAATTTAAAACTATTTTATTGCATTTTGACGATTAAGGCATTTTCAGGTTTTCTGAAAATATTTTTAGATAAATATAATATAGCTTCCTAAAGAAAATCATAAAATTTTGCTTACTTTTCCCATAATTTCAATTGCGGTAGAAATTTATTTAAAAGTGTGAAAATTAAGTATTTTAGCTAAAATGAGTTTTGCAGAAAGCACCAAACCGTCTAAAACGTCGAAATATGCAATAAAATACGATTTTGCATTTTTCTGAGCTTTTAATTTTCATGTATTTTCGAAAATAATATGAAATATTCTAAAAAATATTGATTTTATAGATTTTTATGGGATTTTTAAAATATGTAAATAATTAATAAATATTAAAATGTATAAAACTTATTTATTGCATTTTTGACGATTAAGGCATTTTCAAGGATTTTTGAAAAATTTTTTAGATAAATATACCATGAGTAAGCTTCTAAAGAAAATCATAAAATTTTGCTTACTTTTCCATAAATTTCATTGATGAAATTTATTTAAAAGGTGAAAATCAATAAGCTAAAAATGAATTTTGCAGAAAAGCATCAAACCGCTCAAAACGTCGAAATATGCAATAAAATCGATTTTAGCACTTTTTCTGAGCTTTTAATGTTTCATGTATTTTCGAAAATAATATGAAATATTCTAAAAATATTGATTTTATAGATTTTTAATGGGATTTTTAAAAATATGTAAATAATTATAATATTCAAAAATGCTATAAACGTATTTTATTGCATTTTTGAGATTAAGCATTTTCAGGATTTTCTGAAAACTATTTTTAGAAAAATATACCTATGAGTAAGCTCCAAAGAAAATCATAATTTTCATTCTATTTAAATGTGTGAAAATCTAAGTATTTTAGCTAAAATAGTTTTGTCAGAAAAGCATCAAACCGCTCAAAACGTCGAAATATGCCATAAAATGCGGTTTTAGGGACATTTTCCAAGGGTTTTAATGTTTCATGTATTTTTTTGAAAAAAAATGAAATATTCTATAAAAATATTGATTTTTTATAGATTTTAATAGGATTTTTAAAAAAAATATTAATAAAAATTCAAAAATGCTATAAAACGATATTTTAAATTTCATTTTTTTACGATTCAGGCATTTTCACGGGTTTTTTTGAAAAACTATTTTTTAGATAAAATATACTCATGAGTAAGCTTCCTAGAAAATCATAAAATTTTGCTTACTTTTATAATAAATTTCAATTGCGGTAGAAATTATATTTAAAAGTGTGAAAATGTAAGTATTTTAGCTGAAAAATGAGTTTTGCCAGAAAAGCACGCAAACCGCTCTAAAACGTCGAAATATGCAATAAAATACGATTTTAGCACATTTTTTTAAGGGTTTTTTAAAATTTCATGTATATTTCGAAAATAATATGGGAAAAATTCTAAATTAATATTGATTTTTATAGATTTTTAATGGGATTTTAAAAAATATGTAAATAATTAATAAATATTCAAAATGCTATAAAAATTTTTTTTATTGCATTTTTGAAAAGATTTAAAAAAGCATTTTCAAGGATTTTGTGAAAAACTATTTTTTTAGATAAAATATACCTATGAGTAAGCTTCCTAATAGAAAATCATAAAATTTTGCTTACTTTTCCCATAAATTTCATTTGCAATAGAAATTCTATTTAAATGAGTGAAAATCAAAGTATTTAAGCTAAAAAATGAATTTTGTCAGAAAAGCATCAAACCGCTCCAAAACGTCGAAATATGCCATATAATGCGATTTTAGCACATTTTTCTGAGCTTTTTAATGTTTCATGTATTTTTCGAAAATAATATGAAATATTCTATAAAAATATTGATTTTTATAGATTTTTAATGGGATTTTTTAAAAATATGTAAATAATTAATAAATATTCAAAACTGCTATAAAACGATATTTTATTGCATTTTTTTACGATTCAAGGCATTTTAACGGATTTTCTGAAAAACTATTTTTAAATAAAATATCCTATGAGTAAGCTTCCCCAAAGAAAATCATAAAATTTTGCTTACTTTTCCCATAAATTTCAATTGCAGTAGAAATTCTATTTAAAAATGTGAAAATGTAAAATATTTAAAAAAAATGGGTTTTGTCAAAAAAAGCACTCAAAACGCTCTAAAACGTCGAAATATGCATTAAAATACGATTTTAGCACATTTTTCTGAGCTTTTAATATTTCATGTATATTTCAAAATAATATGAAATATTCTAAATTAATATTGATTTTTTTAGATTTTTAAAGGGATTTTTTAAAAAAAATGTAAATAATTAATAAATATTAAAAAAGCTATAAAACTTATTTTTTTGCATTTTTTAATTAAAAATTTTCAAGGATTTTTGAAAATATTTTTTTGATAAAAAATACCATGAGTCTTCTAAAGAAAATCATTAAATTTTTCCCCACTTTTCCCCTAAATTTTAATTAAAGGAAATTTATTTAAAAGGTGAAAAACAAGTAAGCTAAAAATGGGGTTTTTCCGAAAAAACATCAAACCGCTCAAAACTCGAAATATGCAAAAAAAACCCATTTTCCTTTTTCTGACTTTTAATGTTTATTATTTTTGAAAAAAAATGAAAAATTTTAAAAATATTGATTTTATGATTTTTTAAAGGGTTTTTAAAAATATGTAAATAAATTTTTTTAAAAATTAAAATCTATAAAACGTATTTTTTGCATTTTTTAATTCAAAGATTTTCAAAGGATTTTC
>WNWK01024960.1:0-29049 GCA_009830355.1 Cherax destructor
GGCAGAATCACCCCGTACCATGATCCGCAAGAGAAAGAGGGCGAGGGCGACTCGGGAGACCAGAAAAAAACCTGATGCACCAACATGTTAGGGACATCAAGAGAGAGAGGAGAGGACGAACCAGAAAGGGTTTGGGACCTTGTATTCTCCCTGAACATTTTGGTAGCAAAATGTTAGATATGTATTCATTTATTTCCAGGAAATTATGTTTGTGAAATATATTTCAGACCAAAATGTTAGATATCTATTGTTTTATATAACTTCGAATTTCTGTTTATAAGAAATATATTCCAAATCAAATTGTCTGTTGTCTTTGCTTTGCCTTTATATCATTACTCAAAAAATGAAATGGTCCACGATATTTTTTGTAATTGGTTGGTGGTCCAGGGGTGACACGAGTTGGAGAACCACTGCTCTAGGAGAACGTTTGGGAGAAAGTGATTTCATTAAGAATAACCAGCACGGGATTAGCGATGGTAAATCTTGTCGTACCAAACTGATGAGTTGTGTTACAGAGTAACAGGTGTGAGACAGGTGAGAAAGGGTTGGGTTGACTGCATTTTCTATTAAAAGGGCCCTTTTTGATACTGTACTCCAAAGAGGCTGGGGCAAATATTTGAGGTGCAAGACAGGATTAACAGGAAAGGTTTTCCAGCGAAGGAAAAGGTCCAAACTCTGGATAAAGGCAGAGGAAGCTAAAGGAGGATCTTGAAGAAATGAAGGAAAGGGAGGGAAAAAATTTTGCAGATATGTTCTCAGAGAGCCGGAAGTACAGATAAGAGCAGAAACAGAACTGCTAACAAACCACAAAACAATTTTGAGGGTGAAAAAGGGGAGGAGGAAAGAGAAAGGTTGATGATGATCCATGGTCTTCACGAAGCTGATGTAAGACAAGACAAAAGAGATGGAGGAACAAGGAATTAGAGCTAATACTGTAATGAAAGGAGAGAAGGACAAAGTACAGTAGATGACATATTTTCGGATTAGAAGGTATTCAGAAATGCACCGAATGTAACTGGCCTTTACAAAGGAAATAACACAGGACAGACTTACGAGATTAAACCTTTGTTAAGCAGATAGAAATCACTGTCAGAGTACCTTGATTGTGACAGAATAGAAAGGGCAAGGAACACCTGGAGGGCAGAACCAAACACCAACAAACACTAGAAGGTAAAACAAGGAAAATGACAACACGAGGATAATCGCAGAATTACATCTTGCAAAGCTCCCAATATAACTAGCCCAAGATCCAACCCCATTTCCCCTTCAAATTCAATAACTCATGCACAACTTCCCTACCTCCCATTCTCCCCCATCCACATACACAATCCTGATACCTTGAAGCACCTTCCCCACAATCACCACTTACCCAAACCCCCATCCCCCCCCTCCATCTACTCCTTCCATCTCCATAACCCATGGGCAAGAGTCAGATAACCAGGACTTCAAAAGCTGGAACACAGAAGGAGAAAGAAAAAAAAGTTTGGCACACAGACACAGGTGGGAAAACAAAGAGTGATGAGTGACATAGCACCACTTCAGTGACAAAACTCAGGGAGAAAACGGATACCAGTAGGGAATCAATTTCTAAGGAAGGCTAGAGGAACAGAGGGCAGACAGAAGTAAATTATTTATTAGAAACCAGTGAAGCTTTGACAAAGAGAGTAATAAATAGTGGGGGGTCAAATGACTACATTGTTGGCACGTTTAAGACTGGGGACGAAAGTTGATGATAGCATTGGTATATATAGTAAAGCAGGAGACCACAAAGATTGGTACTAGGGCAGGGACTATTTCTTATGAACGTGCTAGAACAAACAGAGTCTGATGTATTCATCCCTGTTCACGGATGATGTGAAACTAATGAGAAGAAGAACAGAAGAGAATAAATAAATAGTACCTGACAAACTGCAGTTGTCTGAAAAGTTGTTACTGGAATTCAGTCCCAGCAAGTGAAAATTTTTAAAAATTTGGGAGAAGAGGAATAAAGCCCGAAACAGAGTAGAGGCTCGAGGGCCAAAGACTGTTAACCTCATCAGAGAATGATCTCTGGTAAGCATAGAACCGATACCTATTACCTGAGATAGAGATGCACTTTAGCCGAATAACCTCGACGGTACATGCACAACTGGCAGGTCTAAGGATAGCCTTAAGGAACTGCAACAAAAAAAGTAATTCACGACACTCCATACGACATACGCCATGCCCATTATGGAGCACACAGCACCATATTAAGCTTGTAAAAACTGGAAAAAGTGCATGAATCTGCAACGAGACTAATGCAAGATGTTAAGGTACGAAATATGAGTAGAGAGCGAAGATACTAAACATAATGACATTAGAGAAGAGAAGGACCAGTGAGACAGATAACGACATACAAAATACTCCTAGGAATCGATAGGGTGGACAGGGACAAGCTGTTCGAGAGGCGGAAACAGGTACTGAACGTACAGATTAAAAGACAGATAAGTGATGTCAGGAGCATATCTTCCTCCTCAGAACGATCAGGAAGTGGAATGACCTGAACAACTAAGTGGTAGAGGCAGCATCCGTACCAGTGGCTGATCTACATTTTTGTGGCTCTTAAGTTTGAACTGTTATGGGGTCACCATGGCAACCAGCAACGGCTAGCCTACATGATACATTAATGACCTTTAATATATATTTTAACTATTATTTTGTATTGAATTTCACTATATTATTAATATTTTTTTTAAGAAAACCTTCCCATACAGTAGACCCAAAACTTTTAAGCAATATGGACTTAAGTCGCTTTTGGGGCCCTTCCGGGATTAGGGCCCTGAAGCTTGCTTCATTAGTTACATAGTAGGTCCGTCCCTGATCCGTACATAGTATTATGATATGATTATGACTCAGAGCCAGATGAGGTGAGCCCACGAGGGCATGAGCTGAGACTCGACCCTACAACCAAAAATAATGCTGGTAGAATTTCCGAAATAGAGTGAACTTGAATTTATTGGGCAACGTTTCGTAACGGTTTACAAGCCGTTACGACGAACGGTTGATAGAGCTCTTGGAGAGCGAAACGTTGCCACAATAAAATGTCACATTAGTTGCACTTGTGTCCTTTCACCTAACAAAAAAAGACGAGGACAAAGAGATAAGCACCGAGTGAACGAGATCTCACCATAAATATCAATGGTGTTGTGAGGGACTTTTATTATTCTGTCATATTTTATAATTGCTTCCAAATAAATGGATGGCAAATTGTTTACCTTTGTATATGACATGTTAGGCTGACATGATGTGTAATATGTAAGGGATCACTTGTTACAAAGATGCAACTGTAAAATACAAAGACAAATACATTCCAAAAATACAGAAAGATGAGATACGATTTAAGACATCAGCTATTGTAATTGTCCATGTTGGTAGACAGGAGACTACAGCCACTGTAACCGTCCATGTTGATAGACATATGACTACAGCCACTGTAACTGTCCATGTTGGAGACAGGAGACTACAGCCACTGTAACCGTCCACGTTGGTAGACATGAGACTACAGCCACTGTAACCGTCCACGTTGGTAGACAGGTGACTACAGCCACTGTAACTGTCCATGTTGGTAGACAAGAGACTACAGCCACTGTAACTCCACGTTGGTAGACAGGTGATCAGCCCCTGTAACTGTCCATGTTGGTAGACAAGAGAACAGCCACTGTAACCGTCCACGTTGGTAGACAAGACTCGCCACTGTAACCGTCCACGTTGGTAGACAGGTGACTCGCCACTGTAACTGTCCATGTTGGAGACAAGAACTACAGCCACTGTAACCGTCCATGTTGGAGACATGAGACTACAGCCACTGAACCGTCCACGTTGGTAGACAGGTGACTACAGGTACTATAACTTATGTTGGTAGACAAGAGATACAGCCCGAACCTCCACGTTGGTAGACAGGAGACTACAACTGAACGTCCATGTTTAGACAGGAGACTAAACCACTGTAACCGTCCACGTTGGAGACAGGAGACTCAGCTACTGTAACCGTCCACGTTTTAAAGAAAACAGGTACTGTAACTGTCCATTTGGTAGACAGGGGGCCAGCCACAACCCCTGTTGGTAGACAGGAGACTACAGCCACTGTAACCGTCCACGTTGGTAGACAGGAGACTACAGCCACTGAACTGTCCATGTTGGTAGACAGGGGACTACAGCCACTGTAACTATCCATGTTGATAGAGAGGAGACTACAGCCACTGTAACTGTCCATGTTGGTAGACAGGAGACTAAGAAACTGTTCATGTTGGAGACAGGAGACTACAGCCACTGTAACTGTCCATTTTATAGACAGGGGACACAGCCACTGTAACTGTCCATGTTGATAAAAAGACTACACCCCTGTAACTGTTCATGTTGGTAGAAGGGGACTACAGCCACTGTAACCGTCCACGTTGGTAGACAGGAGACTACAGGTACTGTAACCCATGTTGGAGACAGGAGACTACAGCCACTGTAACGTCCATGTTGGTAGACAGGAGACTACAGCCACTGTAACTGTCCATGTTGGTAGACAAAGACTACAGCAAATATCCATGTTGATAGACAGGAGAATACAGCCACTGTAACTGTCCATGTTGGAGACAGGGGACTACAGCCCCTGTAACTTCCATGTTGGAGAAGGAGACTACAGCCACAACCCCCTGTTGGTAGACAGGAGACTACAGCCACTGTAACTGTCCATGTTGGTAGACAAGAGACTCAGCTACGTAATTTTCCATGTGATAGACAGGAGAATAAACCACTGTAACTGTCCATGTTGGTAGAAGGGACTCACCAAAACTGTTCAGTTTAAAACAGGAGACTACAGGTACTGTAACTGTCCATGTTGGTAGACAGGAGACTACAGCCACTGTAACTGTCCATGTTGGTAGAAGGGGACTACAGCCACTGAACGTTCATGTTAGTAGACAGGAGATAAAGCCACTGTAACGTTCATGTTGGTAGACAGGGGACTACAGCCACTGAACGTCCATGTTGGGAGACAGGAGATCACCACTGAACTGTTCGTTTGGGGACAAAATCAGCCACTGTAACTGTCCATGTTGGAGACAGGAGATAACAGCCACTGTAACTGTTCATGTTTGCAGGGAATTTCAGCCACTGTAACGTCCATGTTTGGGAGAAGGGGGACTAAGCCCCTGTAACTGTCCATGTTGGTAGACAGGGGATAAAAGCCCCTGTAACTGTTTAGGGAGACAGAGACTACAGCCATGAAATGTTCATGTTGGAGACAAAAACTAAGCACTGAACTATCCATGTTGATAGAAGGGGAATACAGCAACTGTAACTGTCCATGTTGGTAGACAGGGGACTCAGCCAGTAACTGTTATGTTAGTAGACAGGAGACTACAGGTACTGTAACTGTCCATGTTGGTAGACAGGGGGGTACAGCCACTGTAACTGTCCATGTTTGGGAGACAGGAGACTACAGCCACTGTAACTTTTATGTTTGTAGACAGGAGACTACAGGATGTAACCTCCAGTTTGGGAGACAGGAGACTACAGCCACTGTAACCGTCCATGTTGGTAGACAGGAGATCAGCCACTGCCGTCCATGGTGAAGGAGACCGCCACTGTAACTGTCCATGTTAGTAAAAAGACTAAGACTGAACCGTCCATTTGGGGAGACAGACTACAGCCACTGTAACCGTCCATGTTGGAGAAAGGGGACTACAGCCACTGTAACTGTTCATGTTGGTAGACAGAGACTACAGCCAGTGTAACGTCCATGTTGGTAGACAGGAGACTACAGCCACTGTAACTGTCCATGTTGGTAGACAGGAGATAACAGCCACTGTAACTGTTCATGTTTGGGAGAAGGAGATACAGCCACTGTAACCGTCCATGTTGGTAGACAGGAGACTACAGCCACTGTAACTGTTTATGTTGGTAGACAGGAGACACAGCCACTGTAACTGTCCATGTTGGTAGACAGGGGATAAACCACTGTAACTGTTCATTTGGTAGACAGGAGACTACAGCCACTGTAACCGTCCATTTTAGGGAGATACAGCCACTGTAACTTTCCCGTTGGTAGACAAAACAATGTAAATTTCATGTTGGAGACAGGAGACTCAGCCACTGAACTGTT
Source organism: Cherax destructor (assembly GCA_009830355.1). Classification (NCBI taxonomy): domain Eukaryota; kingdom Metazoa; phylum Arthropoda; class Malacostraca; order Decapoda; family Parastacidae; genus Cherax; species Cherax destructor. Next base: position 6,116 of record WNWK01024960.1, read on the forward strand.
TTGTTGGAAGACAGGAGACTAATTGTCCCAACGATCTCCATTTTAATAGTGGCCAATGACAGCCACCTTGTTGAGAATCAGTGAGAGCCTAAAGTAAAGAGTTCTCAGTGAGAGCCTAAAGTTAAGAATTTCAGTGAGAGCCTGTTAAAAGTTCTCAGTAGGCCCAAAATTAAGAGTTCTCAGTGAGAGCCTAAAGTTAAGAGTTCTCAGTGAGAGCCAAAATTAAGAGTTTCAGTGAGAGCCTAAAGTTTAAAAATTCTCAGTGAGAGCCTAAAATTAAGAGTTCTCAGTGAGAACCTAAAGTTAAGAGTTCTCAGTGAGAGCTAAAAGATTTCCTCTAAAAAGGCCTAATTTAAAGTTCTCAGTACCCCCTAAATTAAAGGGTTCTCAGTAGAGCTCCTGCTTTAAAATGCTTTTTATATCAGTCTCAGTGGGGTACAGTATACCCAGAGTAATCAGCTTGAGGGGGAAAATTGTTGAAGAAAACTAAATTTAATGTCAAAAGTAGGTATGCAGGGTGCACGGGGGCCAGGAAAACAATGCCAGCGATTGTTGTTAAAGAGGCGGAGGGGGAAGCAAAACTCAAAACCCAAATATAACGTGAAAACCCCCCCACCACCCCAAACCCCTCTCCTCCCCCTAACCCCAACACACAAAAGGTAGCATTCACAAACACAAAATCTCCCACACGGGGTTTTTTAACCCCAAAAAAAAAAGGAAGGGGAAGGAGAGGGGGTTTGAGGCCCCCCTTTTACCCGGACAGGGGGCCACCCCTAAACGAAAAATCCTGGGTAGAAAAAATTTCCAGGGTGAGGAAGGGAGGAGGCGGGGAAGGGCCCCTCCACGGCGAGGCTTCCCCCAAAAGGTTGGGTTTGAATTTTTTTATCAAAACCCCCTGATTTTGCGGGCTGACAGATGTGAAAATGGTTTTAAACCCAAAACGACACAGAAACATGGGATTTTTATCAAACAAAATTCGCTTACCCAAACCCTTTGGACGAAGACCCCTCGACAGTGGAAAATCCACTGCCCCCCGCCCCTCTTCTTCCTCACCTGACTACAATTTAAAAAAATTTTAACCCCGTCTGTCTTTCTGGGGGGTTTGATGGACTAAACCATGGCCCCAACCAAAAGGGACAAATTTACCTAAATTTTTTACATTTCTGTTTTGTATTGAACTGATAAAACCCTTTTCAACCCCTTTCCTCAATAAAGATTTTCATATTTTTGTTTTAAAGTGTTTTCCTCCTTCTCCCCGGTTTAAATGCTGCATTTTTAATAGCTCTCTTGAGGGGGAAAAATTTTTGAAGAGCCTTCAGTGCATGTAAAAATTCCTTTAGGCCCCTAAATTACGGGGAATTTTGGGGTTTCCCTTAACCTTTTCCCTTTGGGGAATGAGGGAAAGATCATCTTGATTTATACCTGGAAAAAATCTGGGGGGGCTGGTTTAAAAAAACATGCATCAAAGATCCCCCCTTACAAAGCAAAATGCTTGGTTTTGTCAGCTTTCCCCCCAAGAAGGCCGGGGGTGCCATGAGTTCTCAAAAAGATAACCCCAATTTGGGGGGGCCCGGGGGTTTTTCTACACCCTTCCTGGGGGGAGTTTCCCCTGGCTGTCTTAAAGAGGGAATTTGAAAAGTTCCTCAAGTCAGTTCCAAATAAACCAAGTTGGGGTTTTTGTATGTTGGACTGCCCTTACCAGCAATAACAACTTGGCTGAACAGGCCCTTTTATCAACGAGAAAGTCTGGTGGGCCCGGGTCGCGGGGTTAAAAAACCCCTTCCCAGGAATCCTTCAGGTACATGAGCTTTGAACATATTAACAACTGTTAATACTATAGTATTAAAAACGGTAATACTCATATTTTTTCCTGGTAATACTAGGGGTTTTTTATTTTTGGGAATAAAAATTTTTAAACCCTTTAGAATATATCATGAGTATTTCAGACGGGCTGAAACCAAACAACAGCTTTCAAAATTGGTTTTGGGCCCCGGTTTAAAAAAATTTAAGCACAGAATACTAGTTATGAAAAATTTAATTTTATAATATTCTTTATATAAAACAATGAAAGAATAATTTAATATAAAGATTAACAAAAAGTGTTAATTTTAAAAAAAAAAAAACTCAAATCTGAAAAAAGAAAAATTAAAAAAAATATTTTCAGATCAAAATTTAAAAAAAAAGTTTTTAATATTTTGAGTAAGGATAAAAAAGTAAAGTGTTTTCAACATTATTAACAGGCATGATGGAAGAAGGAGGCTTTTTGTTGTGGCTTTTCCCACATTGAGAGTTAAACATTTAAAAAAAAAAAAAAAACCCATTTATAAGCATTAACATTTTGTTCAGCAAAAAATTTTTTGTAAAGGCTTTAGACGTTACGAAACCCAGCACTTATAAAATTTTAAAAAAAAGCAGCGTTAAACCCCTAAACTTATCGGGTAGCCCCCTTTTTGGCCTAGGGGGGGGAAACCACTTTTTTGTCAGCTCTTAAAGGCAGGGTGACTAGTGGTTTTAACCCGGGAAACCCTCACTCAACAACACTGAGGAGACATGGTGGGGAAAGGGGAAAATAACCCCCCTAAAGAAAACTATTTTTCTGTTTTATTACACACACATTATTTTGTATATGCATATATATAAAATTATATATATATATATATATATATAAAAATTAATTTTTATATATATATATATTTATACCCCGTAAAAAGCACCCACCGGGGGGGATTCGAAACCCCATTTTTTTTACGATTGTGGCTTAGTTCCCACTGTGGCACCTTAAACCACTCCCCACAGATGCCTCAAAACTCAAAGGTAGCCTTTTTTAAAGCCACTTTCCCCAAGCGCCTGCCCCCCCTAGCTATGTCATTCTCCTGTATGTTCTAGCCACACAAGTGATACTAAAACTCATTTGCAAAATCAGTTTCCCCCACACCCCAGCATTTAGCCTGGTCATTCGGACTGAAGAAGCCACTCATGACAAAATTTTCCCTTTATTAAATTCTAAACCCAAAACCCTTTTTACATCTAAGATCATGTTGTAATAGTCCAGCAATTAAAAAGCGGGAAAAAACCCCCCGAACCCTTTTTTGGGTTGTGCAACTGTTTGATTCCTTTGTGTTTGGGAATTTTTTTTTAAACTTTCTCTGAATCTTGATAATGTGTGATGTTGCAGCAATTGCCCTATAGTTCTTTTTAGTTGATTTAATGCAATTTTTGGGGGAATGAAATTTTAAAAAAATTTTGTAGGATGACTCCTGTGTTCAGGCTCCATCCCCATATAATATTTAAGGAACGAGATATTGGTTTCTTGCAGTTGTCGACGAATTTGAATTCCACGTGTGGGGGCCCCGGGGGAAAAAGGGTGTGGGCATGTTGTCATTCCCTTTTTTAAGTTTTGGGGTTTTTAATATTAGAAATTGGAATTCCGGGAGTTTTCAATCTCCTTCATGAAACCCCTTTGAGTCATCCATCTTTAGACTGATTAATGTCTCACGGAAAAAGTTTTGTAGTGTGACTTCAAGGGGTTTCCTCATTTCCCTTTTCTATCGTTCTTTAAGTAAGAGTCCCTAAAATACGTGGTTTTTCCCTGGATTTTGTATGGGGGAAAAAAAATTTAAATTTCTCCCTTGTCTCTTCTGGACACATTCAGTTTGAACTTAAAGTTTTTTTTTCCCAAACATTGTTTCCTTTCATTCTACAGGCATTCTACAGGCATTCTTAGGCTGTGATCTGTCGTCTTCACCCGTACAGGAAGTGTGGAGAAAATTTCTCCAGAAATTGGGGATAGCCCCCCTTTAGCCCCCGAGGGGCCGGTGACTCAACCTTCGGGAAAGGGCAAATGGCGTCTTGCTTTCTGATCAACAGTTTAATTGGTTCCGTTGGGGGCTGAGCCCACAAAGTCACGTGTTGCACCAAATTTCATTGCAATATGGTGATAATGAAATGGAAAAAAAGGGGGCTTTTTTTTTTGGGGAAAACAAAGGGAAAAACCCCGTCACTTTAATTCCTGTGGGGGGAAAAATTCAGTCTCGTCAAAAGAAAAGATGTGAAATTATCATTTTAATGAAACTTTACGTTTTGGGAAAGGGAAAAATGCAAGTCCATTTTGGGGGGCCCCCGGGCAAGCCCACTTCAGGGCTCAGAATCTTTCAAACAGAAGGGGAAACTGTTTCACTGAACAACAAAGAAACACTAGTGATCCACCTTTCCTCAAAGGGAATTTAACTTGGGTAGAACTACGACGGGGAATTAATTGGGGCAGGTCTTCCTGTTGTAAATACCAAACAAAACTGCTCTTAAAACCGGGGGTTTTGTTAACCTTTTTTGTTGCCAACAATCTTGGGAGAGACAGTGCCCCCCTTGGGACCCCTGCCCCCTTTTAAAACAAAAAAATCTTTTGATTGGCGTTTTTTCCCCACCACAAGCCAGGAAAACTTGCGGGTCAGATACAAATACCCAGGTAAGTCTAGACAATCATGCACCTGGTTAGGGGGGGTCCCAGCATTCCAGTGAAATGCTGTAATATACCCCAGTTTTCCCAAAACTTGAATTCCCACATCCCAGGGCGGATAAGAGGGCCCCCCAAAAAAACGCCCCGGGGGGGGGGCTGCGTCGTTGAGCAGTTAAGTAGCTTGTCGGGATCCTCCAAAACCCTTCGGGAAAAGTGAAGGAAAGAACTCAATAAGGCCATGTGGTAACTTTGCCTGAGAGCCATGGGAAAAGGGAACATACCCTAAAGAACCAGGGAAGGTAAACTGCCTGAGAGCCATGTGGAAGGTAACATCTGCCTGAGAGCCATGTGGAAGGTAACATACTCCCTGAGAGCCATGGGGAAAGGTAACATACTGCCTGAGGCCAGGGGAAGGGAAACCCCATACTGCCTGAGAGCCATGGGGGGGGAAAAACTGCCTGAGAGCCATGTGGAAGGTAACATACTGCCTGAGAGCCAGGGGAAAAGGTAACATACCCGGAAAGCCATGTGGAAGGTAACATACTAAAAAAAGGGGCCATGTGGAAGATAACATACCTGAAAGCCATGGGGAAAGGGTAAACATACTACCTGTTACTGGAAGGTAACCCTACCTGAGAGCCATGTGGAAGGAAACCCATACTGCCTGAGAGCCATGTGGAAGGTAACATACTGCCTGAGGCCATGGGGAAAGGAAACTTCCCCAAGGCCATGGGGAAAGGAAACCCCAAATCCCCTGAGAGCCATGGGAAGGGTAACATACTCCCCTGAAAATTTTTGGGGAAAGGTAAAAATCTCCCCTGGGGAGGGGGAAAGGGAAATACTCCTGAAAAACCATGGGGGAAAGGGAACATACTGCCGGGGGCCATGGGGGTTGCTACTCCCTGTCTGGAAGGAACATCCCCCCAAGGCCATGGGGAAAGGGAACATACCCCTGAGAGCCATGTGGGTAACATATTTGAGAGCCGGGGGAAAGGGCATACTACCTGTTACGGGAAAGGGTAACATACTACCTGAGAGCCATGGGGGAAAGGGATCATACTACCTTTACGGGAAAAATTTTAAACCCCCGAACCATGTGGGGGAAAATACCCCCGGGGCCATGTGGAAGGTAAATTTTTGGGGCCATGGGAAGGTAAAAACTGCCTGAGAGCCATGTGGGGGTAACAATACATGAGAGCCATGTGGAAAACTACCTGAGAGCCATGTGGAAGGAAACCCATTTCCTGAGCCCTGGGGGAAGGGGAAAACGCCCTGAGACCCCTGTGGAAGGTAACAACCCTGGGGGCCCTGAAAAGGGAACATACTGCCTGAGAGATGGGGTAACAATACCTGAGCCATGTGGAAGGTCCTTTACCCGACCCCATGTGGAAGGAACAACTCCCAAACCATTGGAAAATAACATATGCCTGAGAATGGGAAGGAAACCCTTTCCCAAAAAACCCTTTGGGAAAAATACCCTAGACCCCTGGGGGAAAGGGAACATACTACCTTTACTGGAAGGTAAAAATTTCCCGGGGTTTGGGGAAAAGGCCTTTTCCCTGAAACCATTGGAAATTCCCGGATGTGGAAGTTTTTAAAAAGGGGCCTTTTGGGAAAGGGAACCTCTCCCCTGGGGCCATTGGGGGAGAAACCTACTTTAAAAGGGAAAGGGGAAAAACCCCAAAGACCATGGAATTCCACTCCCGGGGGCCATGGGGAAAAGGGAAATATTTGGGGCCCCTTAGGAAACTTCCCCGAGATTAGGTGACAACTCCCCTGACCCCTGGGGGGAAAGGGAAAACCCCTAACCCTTTTGGGAAAGGGAACATACTACCGGGGGCCATGTGGAAGGAAAAATACAAAAAGGGGCCCTTGGGGGGAAGGGGTACCCAAAATTTGGGAATAACATCTTGAGACCCTTGGAAGATAAATACCACCAGAGCCATTTTGGAAGGCAAGTCTACCCAGCCCCCGGGGGAAAAGGGAAAAGAAAAAAAAAGATGATAGGGATTCAATTGGCAAAAAAAAGAACATTTTTTGAAAATTAAAGTGGTAAATCGGGAGTTAGTCTGACACAGGGGGGGAGAGGGATGGTGCAGTTAATAGGAGGAGAGAAACAAAAAAGTAGAAATTTAAATCAAGTGATGCTTTGAGGCAAATTTTGCGAGATGAAACACTGATAACTTTTTTTATATACCAAAAAGGATAAACAGCATTTTTGCTACCATACCCCTCATGATCTGGGAACAACAACTAGCTGTGTTTCCCTTCCCCTTACATAATGTCGGTTTTGGGTTTTTTAGTGGTTTAAATCTTTTAGCCCTTTTTTTTTTTAAAAAAAAATTTTGGGGGCGTCAGCAGGGGGGTTTTCTCCTATTTTTGATAATTAAAAATGGAGACAAAATAGCTATGTTTCTCTCTCAAAAATTTCCCTCCCCAGGTGGAGGGTTTTCCCGGTGGTACTTTAGATCTGGAGGGTGGGGCTTTGTGGGGCGATGAAAATTCATCACATCTCCCCGCTTGTAGCGGGGGGGTGGGGAAAGGAAATAGGTGGGATGAAAAGGGGGTGGGAAGGGGTTTGGGTTTATAAGGGGTTTGGGAAAGGGGGGGTTGGTAAGGGAGTGTGGGGAAAAGGGGGGGGTTGGTAAAGGGGGTGTGGGAAGGAGGGTGTTAGTAGGGAGTGTGGGAAGGAGGTGGTTAGTAAAAAGGGGGGGTGGGAAGGAGGTGGTTAGTAAAGGGGTGTGGGAAGGAGGTGGTTAGTAAAGGGGGGGTGGGGAAAAGGGGTGGTTAGTAGGGAGTGTGGGAAGGGGGGTGGTTAGTAAGGGAGGGGGGAAGGAGGTGGTTAGTAAGGAGTGTGGGAAGGAAGTGGTTAGTAAAAGGGGTGTGGGGGAAAAAGGGGAGTAAAGGGGGTTTGGGAAGGAGGTGGTTAGTAAGGGAGTGTGGGAAGGAAGTGGTTAGTAAGGGGGGGTGGGAAGGAGGTGGATTTGGGAGTTTGGGAAGGAGGTGGTTAGTAAGGGGTTTGGGGGAAAGGGGGGGGTTAGTAAAGGGGTGTGGGAAGGAGGTGGTTAGTAAGGGGGGTGGGGAAAGGGGGTGGTTAGTAAGGGGGTTGGGGAAAGGGGGGGGTTAGTAAGGAGTGTGGGAAGGAGGTGGTTAGTAAGGGAGTGTGGGAAGGAAGTGGTTAGTAGGGGGTGTGGGAAGGAGGTGGTTAGTAAGGGGGTTTGGGAAGGAGGTGGTTAGTAAGGGGGGGTGTGGGAAGGAGGTGGTTAGTAAGGGAATTTGGGGGGAAAAAGGGGGTTAGTAAGGGAGTTTGGGAAGGAGGGGGTTAGTAAGGGAGTGTGGGAAGGGGGGTTAAATAAGGGGTGTGGGAAGGAGGGGGTTAGTAAGGGAGTGTGGGAAGGAGGTGGTTAGGAAAGGGGGTGTGGGAAGGAGGTGGTTAGTAAGGGAGTGTGGGAAGGAGGTGGTTAGTAAGGGGGTGGGGGAAGGAGGTGGTTAGTGGGGAGTGTGGGAAGGGGTGGTTAGTAAGGGAGTGTGGGAAGGAGGTGGTTAGTAGGGGGAGTGGGAAGGAGGTGGTTAAAAGGGAGTGTGGGAAGGAGGTGGTTAGTAAGGGAGTGTGGGAAGGAAGTGGTTAAGTAAGGAGTGTGGGAAGGAGGTGGTTAGTAAGGGAGTTTGGGAAAGGTGGTTAGTAAGGAGTTTGGGAAGGGGTGGTTAGTAAGGAGTTGGGAAGGAGGTGGTTAGTAAGGAGTGTGGGAAGGAGGTGGTTAGAAAGGGGAGTTTGGGAAGGAGGTGGTTAGTAAGGGAGTGTGGGAAGGAGGTGGTTATAAGGAGTTTGGGAAGGAGGTGGTTAGAAGGGAGTGTGGGAAGGAGGTGGTTAGTAAGGGAGTGGGAGGACGGAGTGGTTTGTGTTGTGGTGGCGAGTCATCACTGAGTACGGTTAGGTTAGGTAAGGTTCGTCATGAAACAGGACAAGTGTTTCCTGACGGGGTCTTAGTCAGATGATGACCCGCCGTTGGAGCTTCTGGTCATCTGACCGAGGCCTTCCGCTGGCTTACCGGTCCACCCCTTTAAAAATTATAGTATGAGTACATCCACAGTGTGCTGTTACCCTACTCTCTCTTGTACCGTCATGTTGAATCACACAACCTATAAACTGGGAGACATTAAGGAAAATAAGGACTTGTCAAACTTAATTAGTGATGCTGGCAAGGAATATGGAAAGAGTTATATTTGTTCTGTAAAAAAAATGACCACTGAGGTGTTATTCATATAAGGATCCGCTCAATGGCAAAGCAGCCGATGACTGTGTTCTTGGTAAATATTGCTGAGGTAAGAATATAACATGTTGTATAGGTACCACTGTGCAGATCTTTGCAATAACGTTTATCTCAGCACATTTTGACAAATATGTATCACTCAGTCCTTGCCAGCAGTCATAATATAAACAGTGTTATCTGGTATGACCAAAACATAAACCTCATCGTTCAATCCCAGGAATTAAAGCACTAGAGCTCGTTCATCACTCTGACACGTTAGTGAGGGTCACACAGACAACAGACCTGCATCACTCACTGGGCAACCTTGACACGTTGAGTGAGGGCACACAGACAACAGACCTGCATCACTCACTGGGCAGCCTTGACACGTTGAGTGAGGGTAACACAGACAAAAGACCTGCATCACTCATTGGAGCCTTGACACGTTGAGTGAGGAACGACAACAGACCTGCATAACTCACTGAGCACTGGCAAATATCACCACTAGTGCCTGGGTTTGTATATACAACACTGCTGCTCATCCCAAGTGTCCCACACAGATGACTGACATTGTTTACATCTTGAGGATGCTGCAACTGCCACACCAGAGGAGGAGGAGCTTTTTCAAATTATTTTGCTTCTTAAAGAGGCAGGATCTTATTCCCAGTGTGTACCCTGCTGTCTCACTTACCTGGTACACTCTTTACTTGCCAACATATTAACTTCAACTGCTGTTAATACTTATCCAGCTCACACATCCTGCACACATTACTCACACAATACGGGTTTATATCCCTAGTTTGCTTTTCCTCCACAGCCCAAATCCTCCTAAGCTCTTCCTCATTCTACCCCCTCACATCACCCTCAACCCAATGCTCCCTCATCCCACATGCTCCCTCATCCCCATGCTCACTCACCTCCGTTCTCCCTCACCACCTATACAAAGATTAGTGCGTAGGATAAGAAATATCAAGAAACAGTAATTTTCATAATGCTTTTATTGTCATTGGGTGAGATGATGGAAACGCCGGTGTGGAAGATATCTTGGGAGGCTGGGGAAAATTTAGTCTCATCTCCAGTCTGCTTCCACTTTTTAGCATCTCGAAATGGAAAATTCTTCATTATTTTTCTCATGAAGGTCAAGAGCTTACCATTTACTACCACCTCACCACCACTACCACCACCGTCATCACCACCACCACTACCACCACCGTCATCACCACCACCACTAACACCACCACCACCAGGGGTCAAGAGCCGCCCCACCAACATGAAGGGGGAAAAAAATGCAATAATATAAAATAATACTATAATTCTGAGATTAAAAGCGTCAAACTGGCACCTACTCACCGTTTATAATGCCAGTCTTTTAAGTAGGACACAGGAATGTTGCAACGTTGAAGCCGAGGCTTCTTTTAAAAAAAAACCATCAACACTGAACGTTTGAAACCTATAAGAAAAGACATTCTCCAGTAACTGCTCTTAATCCAATGACTCCGAGTTTTTTAACTTATGTAACGTCTTTTTTTCTATAAGACGCATCAGCGTTAATATTTTGATGATGAAAAGAGGTATTTTTTATTTATTGAATGGAAATCAATATCACCAATAATTTAATAAAATTTGAAAATTGGAACTTATGGAGCCCAGCAACAACGCCAACATTGTTGTCTGGAAAACGCGTCAGGGCTGCAGATTTGAAGCCTATCAGAAGAGGCATTCTCCAGTTATTGCATGAATTCCATTGATTGCAAATTTTAGAAACCAATTAGTACACTGACAAATTTGTCCATGGACACAAACTAAACTTAATGGGTGCTGCTCTGGCCGTAAGACTCATCAACCAATAAATACTGAAGTTATTCAGAACAGCAAGACTCAAATACATAAAACATGATTTAACGGGAATAAAAATTACGCACTATTTAGCACGAAAAAAAAGTGCAGATGTGTTCCTGCACACTTTAATTTCGTTCTGAAATAGCTGAATTACGAGGCTTCTTTTTTGTGTAAGTTAGAATACAAGGAGTAGAGGGTTACGGAAGTTATTATTGGAGCTATTCCAGGATGCTGGAATGGACCTACCTCTTTGGTCACGGATACGTATATATGGTAATCGTTTCAAGAATCTTTCACTAGTTACTCTTCACCAACACTGAATTTTAAGCCAATCGGATGAGGCATTCTCGTGTATGAAGCCTTCTTGTATATGAACGAAATAAAATGAAAAAGTTGGAAGAGGAATAATATTCAGCCAGCCACTTTAAGGTATCCCTTCATGGATACCTGATTAAAAACAACAACGAGGTAGCCGAGAACAAATAGTCAGCTTGAAACCTGAACTTTTATCACTCTAATACAAGAATGGGTTGCTTCCCACTACCCATGACCCACATTACCCCTCACCTCTCTTTCCCACTTCCAGGCCTTTATTTATTAAATTTAATCTTTCCCTTGGAGCAACTTGCAATGTAAACTGAATGATGTTATAGTAGTCAGGAATAGGCACTGGTCACTACAGCAGGTGGTCAGTGTTAGCACTGGGTCACCAAGCCAGCAGGTGGTCAGTGTTGGCACTGGGTCACCAACCAGCAGGTGGTCAGTGTTGGCACTGGGTCACAAGCAGCTGTCGTATCAGTATCATATTACACACAACACACAACACAGCAGGTGGTCAGTGTTGGCACTGGGTCACAAAGCAGCAGGTGGTCAGTGTTGGCACTGGGTCACCAAGCAGCAGGTGGTCAGTGTTGGCACTGGGTCACCAACCAGCAGGTGGTCAGTGTTGGCACTGGGTCACCAAGCAGCAGGTGGTCAGTGTTGGCACTGGGTCACAAGCAGCAGGTGGTCAGTGTTGGCACTGGGTCACCAAGCAGCAGGTGGTCAGTATTGGCATTGGATCACCAAGCAGCAGGTGGTCAGTGTTGGCACTGGGTAACCAACCAGCAGGTGGTCAGTGTTGGCACTGGGTCACCAACCAGCAGGTGGTCAGTGTAGGCACTGGGTCACCAAGCAGCAGGTGGTCAGTATTAGCACTGGGTCACAAACCAACAGGTGGTCAGTGTTGGACTGGGTCACCAACCAGCAGGTGGTCAGTGTTAGCAATGGGTCACCAACCAGCAGGTGGTCAGTGTTAGCAAGGGGTCACCAACCAGCAGGTGGTCAATGATGGCACTGGGTCACCAACCAGCAGGTGGTCAGTGTAGGCACTGGGTCACCAACCAGCAGGTGGTCAGTGTTGGCACTGGGTCACCAAGCAGCAGGAGATCTGTGCTCTCAGTATGTCCCAAACGACAAACATAAATTTAATTCGCTCGACAGTAAACGAATTGGCTGTCGAATGGGGCTGAGGAATGGGGAAGCTAGGGAATGGAAAAGCTGGGGAATGGGAAAATTTTGGAATGGAAAAGCTTGGGAAAGGAAAAACTGGGGAATGAGGGAAGCTGAGAAATAGTGAAGCTGAGGAATGGGAAAGCTGGGGAATGGGGAAGTTGGGGAATGGGAAATCTGAGGAATTAAGAAGACGAGGAATAGAGAAGCTGGAGAACGGGGAAGCTGGGGAATGAAGAGAGAAAAACATTACTGGAGAGACATTTCGCTTGGTGAAGAGTTTTTCAAGTTACTTAAAAAAATGATCTGGGCGAAACGTTGGTAGATGGAGGTACACACAGGAACTGTGGAGGGGAAGATGGAGGTACACACAGGAACTGTGGAGGGGAAGATGGAGGTACACACAGGAACTGTGGAGGGGAAGATAGAGGTACACACAGGAACGATGGAGGGGAGATGGAGGTACACACAGGAACGGTGGAGGTCAGAGTGAGGTACACACTGGAACGGTGGGGGGAGGTACACACAGGAACGGTGGAGGGGAAGATGGAGGTATACACAGGAACGATGGAGGGAGATGGAGGTACACACAGGAACGATGGAGGGAGAGGGAGGTACACACAGGAACGGTGGAGGTCAGAGTGAGGTACACACTGGGACGGTGGGGGAGGTACACACAGGAACGGTGGAGGGGAGAGGGAGGTATACACAGGAACGGTTGAAGGGAGAGGGAGGTATACACAGGAACGGTTGAAGGGAGAGGAGGTACACACAGGAACGGTGGAGGTCAGAGGAAGGTACACACTGGGACGGTGGGGAGGTACACACAGGAACGGTGGAGGGAGAGGGAGGATACACAGGAACGGTTGAAGGAGAGTGAGGTATACACAGGAACGGTTGAAGGGAGAGGAGGTACACACAGGAACGGTGGAGGTCAGAGGAAGGTACACACTGGGACGGTGGGGAGGTACACACAGGAACGGTGGAGGGGAGAGGGAGGTACACACTGGGACGGTGGAGGGAGAGGAGGTACACACAGGAACGGTGGAGGTGAGAGGAGGTACACACAGGAACGGTGGAGGGGAGAGGGAGGTACACACAGGAACGGTGGAGGTGAGAGGGAGGTACATACAGGAACGGTGGAAGGGAGAGGGAGGTACATACAGGAACGGTGGAGGGAGAGGGAGGTACACACATGAATGGTGGAGGAGAGAGAGAGGTACTACAGGAACGGTGGAGGGGAAGATAGGGGCACACAGGAACGGTGGAGAGGGAGAGGGAGGTACACACAGGAACGGTGGAGAGGAGAGGAGGTACACACAGGAACGATGGAGAGGAGAGGGAGGTACACAGGAACGGTGGAGGTGAGAGGGAGGTAACACAGGAACGGTGGAGGGAGAGGGAGGTACCACAGGAACGGTGGAGGTGAGAGGAGGTACAACAGGAACGGTGGAGAGGAGAGGAGGTACACACAGGAACGGTGGAGGGGAGAGGGAGGTACACAGGAACGGTGGAGAGGAGAGGAGGTACACACAGGAACGGTGGAGAGGAGAGGGAGGTACACACAGGAACGGTGGAGGTGAGAGGGAGGTACACACAGGAACGGTGGAGGGAGGGGGAGGTGCACACAGGAACGGTGGAGGGGAGGGAGGTACACACAGGAACGGTGGAGGTGAGAAGGAGGTACACACAGGAACGGTGGAGGGAGAGGGAGGTACACACAGGAACGGTGGAGGGGAGAGGAGGTACACACAGGAATGGTGGAGGAGAGAGGGAGGTACACACAGGAACGGTGGAGGTGAGAGGGAGGTACACACAGGAACGGTGGAGGGGAGAGGGAGATACACACAGGAACGGTGGAGAGGAGAGGGAGGTACACACATGAATGGTGGAGGAGAGAGGGAGGTACACACAGGAACGGTGGAGGGAGAGGAGGTACACACAGGAACGGTGGAGAGGAGAGGAGGTACACACAGGAATGGTGGAGGAGAGAGGGAGGTACACACATGAACGGTGGAGGTGAGAGGAGGTACACACAGGAACGGTGGAGAGGAGAGGGAGGACACACAGGAACGGTGGAGGGAGATGGAGGTACACACAGGAACGGTGGAGGGAGAGGAGGTACACACAGGAACGGTGGAGGGGAGAGGGAGGTACACACAGGAACGGTGGAGAGGAGAGGGAGGTACACACAGGAACGGTGGAGGGGAGAGGGAGGTACACACAGGAACGGTGGAGGGAGAGGAGGACACACAGGAATGGTGGAGGAGAGAGGGAGGTACACACAGGAACGGTGGAGGGGAGAGGGAGGTACACACAGGAACGGTGGAGGGAGAGGGAGGACACACAGGAACGGTGGAGAGGAGAGGGAGGTACACACAGGAACGGTGGAGGGAGAGGGAGGACACACAGGAATGGTGGAGAAGAGAGGGAGGTACACACAGGAACGGTGGAGGGGAGAGGGAGGTACACACAGGAACACTGAAGTTAGCCATTCAGAAATATAATGTCATAATACCCTGGTCACAGACCGGGCCGAGGGGGCATTGACCCCCGAAACCTTCTACAGGTATTCTCTAGGTATACTCCAGGTATACCGTAACCCACACACTTAAAAGTGGAAAAGTAATGAGGATGTTTCAGTCCAACTTGAATCATTGACAAGTAAACAATAAAGCAAGAAAGAGAAGACAGCCAGAATATATTTGAGAGGTGAAGTGGAATTAAGAAGCAATGATAGTGAAAGTTGAGGCAGTATTAGCGGGGTTGGTGATGAACATAGAATAGTGGTGGTAGTAGTAATAGTGATGATTTAGTAGCAGTAGTCTTAGTGATGGAATCAGTGGCAGAGTAGTAATAGTAAAATAGTTAGTTGTAGCGGTTACAACTGAACCGGAAACAAGACAAAGACGAAAACAGAACGGGGAAAAGGGAGAAAGGAATTAAAGTAGTGGTAGTAGTAGTAGTAGATGGAATAGTAGTAGTTGTAGTAGATGGAATAGTAATAGTGGTAGTAGATGGAATAGTAGTAGTGGCAGTAGATGGAATAGTAGTGGTGGTAGTAGTAGATGAAATAGTAGTAGTGATAGAGTAGTTGTAGAAGCAGGAGTAGGAATAGTAGTAGTAGTAGTAGTAGCAACTTATGAAAGCAGAAGTAGCTGAAGTGGTGGAGTGGTGGTGGGACGATGGTGGTGGTGGTAAGGGTGTGATGGTGGTGGTAAGGGTGGTGGTGGTGGTCATGGTAGTGGTGGTGGGTGGTAGTTGTGGTAATGGTAGTGTTGGTAGTTGAGTAAACGTGGTAGAGTGGTAGGGGTAGTGGTGGTGGTGGTTTGTGGTGGTAATGGTGGTGGTGGTAATGGTGACGGTGGTGATGGTGGTGGTGACGATGGTGGTGGTAGTGGTGGTAGTGGAGGTGGTAGTGGTGGTAGTTGTGAGGTGGTGGTGGTAGTGGTGGTGGTGGTAGTGGTGGTGGTGTTGGTGGTAGTGGTAATGGTGGTAGTACATAAGAACTAGAGAGCTACTGGCCCACGTGCGTTGGACAAAAAACATACGGGACAAAAACCAATAGGACAGACCCATCAAGGCAGGAGACAAGAAAGGCACAGAAAATACAGGAAAGGTTAAAAGATAAAAGAGAGGAGGAGGCAAAGGTCAGGTCAAGTCACTGGTGTTCTGAAGTTCAGAACATCTGACAACGTAATGAGAAAGGGAGGCATCAAGAGAGACATAGCCAGGACTAAGATTCATGTTAGCAATGTTAGGGTAAGGCTTGCTTTAACAAGGCGACATCTTGAATAGTAGAAGAATGGTGGAAAGTTTTGGCAGAGGACCAGTTAATAGAAGGACTGATATCTAACATGACAGAAATAAGCATTGATAGTGTCATCAAGGCTAACACTTCTTTGTGATCTTCAAGTGTCAGAAAGAGAGTGCCTAGTTTCACCAAAGTATTGTAGAGGATAAGATGAGGAGGCAATGGAGTAGACACAGGAAGTGTCAGTGGCAGGGGAAGTATGAGCTAAATTGCTACGAATTAATTTTTTTTCAGGGAAAAGTAAGTTTAATATGTAAAGGAGAAAGAGTGTTGCTAAGATTAAGGAGACTGGAAATATAGGGAAGGAAAATAACAGGAGATTTTACGAAGAAGAGAGTTTGAAGAGAAGAAAGTCCGTTCAGCATGAGAGTAATGGACAGGCACGTCAAAGAAAGGAAGCTAAGAGTAAGATTCCAAGAGCAAGATTCTTAAAGGCATTAAAGAAAGACTGGAAGAACTAGTCATGTGGCCATAGAGCAAAGACATCGTCTACATAGCGAAGCTAGAAAGACACCCCAATAGACTGAGGTAGAACAGTTTCAAAATTCTCTGTATAAAGGTCAGCAAGAACGAAAAGCCATAGCAACCACAAAGGTATTGGGAATAATATTTACATTGCAAGAAAAACAAATTCGAGTCAACACAAAGGCGAATAAGATCAAGAAAGACATCAGTAGGTATAGGGAGATGAAGTAGCCCTCCAACGGCACTCAAGACATCAGTAGGTATAGGGAGATGAAGTAGCCCTCCAACGGCACTCAAGACATCAGTAGGTATAGGGAGATGAAGTAGCCCTCCAACGGCACTCAAGACATCAGTAGGTATAGGAGATGAAGTAACCTCCAACGGCACTCAAGACATCAGTAGGTATAGGGAGATGAAGTAACCCTCCAACGGCACTCAAGACATCAGTAGGTATAGGGAGATGAAGTAGCCCTCCAACGGCACTCAAGACATCAGTAGGTATAGGGAGATGAAGTAGCCCTCCAACGGCACTCAAGACATCAGTAGGTATAGGAGATGAAGTAGCCCTCCAACGGCACTCAAGACATCAGTAGGTATAGGGAGATGAAGTAGCCCTCCAACGGCACTCAAGACATCAGTAGGTATAGGGAGATGAAGTAGCCCTCCAACGGCACTTAAGACATCAGTAGGTATAGGGAGATGAAGTAGCCCTCCAACGGCACTCAAGACATCAGTAGGTATATAGAGATGAAGTAACCCTCCAACGGCACTCAAGACATCAGTAGGTATAGGGAGATGAAGTAACCCTCCAACGGCACTCAAGACATCAGTAGGTATAGGAGATGAAGTAACCCTCCAACGGCACTCAAGACATCAGTAGGTATAGGAGATGAAGTAGCCTCCAACGGCACTCAAGACATCAGTAGGTATAGGGAGATGAAGTAGCCCTCCAACGGCACTCAAGACATCAGTAGGTATAGGGAGATGAAGTAGCCCTCCAACGGCACTCAAGACATCAGTAGGTATAGGGAGATGAAGTAGCCCTCCAACGGCACTCAAGACATCAGTAGGTATAGGGAGATGAAGTAACCCTCCAACGGCACTCTGAGAAAACTGTTATCCTCAATAAGGACATTAGGGAAGAGGAACTCAGCTTCAAAATTTAGCATCTTACATGTCGGTTGTAGCCGAACGCTTTTGGTGAAGACTTGAGAGTGACGGAGGTGAGCAGGAGAAAAAGATCCAAGAAAAGGAGCGAGAGTTTTGGCCAGTCAAGAAGCAAGAGAATAATAGGAAGACCATAGAAATAAGGTAGAGAGAGACAGATGACACGAAAACATTGAACAAGATCAAAGTCAGGAGGACAAAGATTAACGAGAGTTCGTAGTTTATGGTTAAAAGTTCTTTTGATGCTGTCACGAGGGTAGGAAACTGGAGGTGTGGAGATGTGTGAGTCAGAGAGCAAGGGTTTAGCTTCTTCGAGGTAATCCTCGTAGTGCCGGTATATAATCCTCACTCAGTAAAGCACAAAGTAAAGCCTCAGACAGTGGAAATGAGTTTCTTAAGACTGGTACTTAAGTTGATGGTGTTTAGATATAAACAAAGAATGCGCCAACTCGGGTTTGTCATAGAAGGAATGAAGAATAACAAAGTATATGATCACGACATACCAAATGATCCAAAGAACAGACAACAGGTTAAACAAGAATAGGCTGGATATAAAGGACAAAACAAGAATAAGGAGACATGATCAGTAACTACACGTACGAATGAGCCTCATGGGATGTCAGGAAACATTTCTTCAGCTTGTAAGTTTAATGACCTGAACAGTGACATAAGAACATAAGAAACATAAGAAAGAAGGAACACTGCAGCAGGCCTACTGGCCAATGCGAGGCAGGTCCAAATCTCCAACGGCTTAAGCCAATGCCCCGACCCAGCCAGGTCAGGTTACATTCACTTAAGGAAGGAGCACTGCATCTGACTTAGCACAAGCTAGTCAGGACCAATTCACACCCAACCGCACCCACTCATATAACTGTCTAGCCGACCACCTGGTCAGGTCACTTCCACTTAAGGAATTAGTACAGCTACTGACCTGGTAGTACAAGCTAGTCAGGTCCAAACTCACACCCATCCACACCCACCCATGTATTTATCTAACCTATTTTTAAAACTACACAACGTCCCAGCCCCTCTGACGGTACTCGGGAGTTTGTTCCACTCATCCACAACTCTATTACCAAACCAGTGCTTTCCTATATCCTTCCTGAATCTGAACTTTTCCAACTTGAAACCATTGCTGCGAGTCCTGTCTTGGCTGGATATTTTCAGCACGCTATTTACATCCCCTTTATTTATTCCTGTTTTCCATTTATACACCTTAATCATATCCCCCCTAATTCTACGCCTTTCTAGAGAGTGCAGATTCAAGGCCCTCAGTCTATCCTCATAGGGAAGATTTCTGATACATGGGATCAACTTAGTCATCCTCCTTTGTACGTTTTCTAGTGCATTTATATCCATTCTGTAATACGGTGACCAGAACTGTGCAGCATAATCTAAATGAGGCCTAACCAAAGATATATAGAGTTGAAGAACAACCTGAGGACTTCTATTATTTATACTTCTTGATATGAAGCCAAGGATTCTGTTAGCTTTATTGCGAACACTTATGCACTGTTGTCTTGGCTTCAGATTACTACTAACCAGAACTCCTAAATCCTTCTCGCAATTACAAGTAATAAGATCTACATTATTCAGCTTATATGTGGCATGGTTATTGTCCTGCCCAACATTTAGAACTTTGCATTTGTTTACATTAAACTGCATCTGCCACTTCTCCGGCTACTGCATCAGTCTATTCAAATCATCCTGGAGTGCTCTAATGTCCTCATTTGAATGAATTGGACGGCCTATTTTGGTGTCATCAGCAAATTTACTTATGTTACTATTTATTCCCTCATCTATGTCGTTTATATAAATTGTAAACAACAGGGGCTCAAAACTGACCCCTGTGGAACACCGCTTGAGACGCGCCACCATTCTGATTTCTCTCCATTTATGCAAACTCTCGCCGCCTATTAGTCAACCATGCCTCTACCCAGGAAAAATTTCTCCTCCTATTCCGTGTGCCTTAAGTTTCCTCAGTAGCCTCTGATGTGGAACTTTATCGAAAGCCTTACTGAAGTCCATATACAATATCATATTCATTACCATGATCTATCTCCTCAAACACCTTAGTGAAAAAAGTTAGTAAATTCGTAAGACAGGAACGACCCTTAGTAAAAACGTGTTGAGATTCATTAATCAATTTATGCTTTTCAAGATGGCTACGAATTGCCTCGGCAATTATTGATTCCATAAATTTACCAACTATGGATGTAAGGCTTATTGGTCTATAGTTGGAAGCTAATGACCTGTCACCTGCCTTGTAAATAGGTATTACATTTGCCCTTCTCCACTTGTCTGGCACTATGCCAGTTTGTAGTGATATATTGAAAAGATTTGCCAAAGGTTTGCTAAGTTCCTCTTTACATTCCTTTAAAACTCTTGCAAACAGTTCATCAGGGCCTGGGAATTTGTTAGGTTTTAATTTCTCTATTTGTCTGAGGACCATGTCACTAGTTACCCCAATCGAGCATAGTCTATTATCTTCCAGTTCTACATAATTTATTATTTCTGGAATTCCGCTAGTATCTTCCTGAGTAAAAACTGAGAGGAAGTAAGTATTGAAAATTTACACATATCCTTATCACTGTCCGTGATCTGTCCTGAGTTACTCTTAAGTGGGCCTATCTTGTCCCTAATCTTACTTCTGTATACCTGAAAGAACCCTTTTGGGTTAGTCTTCGAATCAGTTGCGACCTTAGCCTCATAATCCCTTTTTTGCTTTTCTTATTCTTTTTTTATTTCTCTCTTTAATTGATAATATTGATTTCTTATCTGTCCATTCCCTCTTTTGATACGCTTATATATGCCTCTCTTTGACCACTGAGATGTTTTAATCTATTGTTCATCCATTTAGGATCATTTTTGTTAGATCTAATTTCCTACTTGGAACAAAAGTTGTCTGGGCAGCTAGAACTACGCTCTGAAAAACGTCATATTGGCATCCAAAACCCCCTACCTGACCCATAGTCAGGTCATCCCAATTTAGCCCACCTAGGTTATTTCTCAGCCCCATGAAGTCAGCTACACGAAAGTCTGGAACAGAGACTTGATTGCAGTTACCTGGGTAATTCCATGATATATTAAAACTAAGTGATTTGTGATCGCTTTCCCAAGCTCTTCATTAACCTCAAGATTATTAATTAGTGATTCTTTGTTAGCAAGAACCAAATCAAGCAAGTTGCTACCTCTAGTTGGTTCTGTCACAAACTGTCTTAAAAACAATCCTGAACCGTATCAAGAAGAGACTAGACTCAAGATTATCTGTCACATTGTTCCAATCAATTTGTCTAAAGTTAAAATCTCCCATTAACACAACATTTTCATATCTAGACGCCTTATGAATTTCGTCCCATAGCAGCTTACTGCGCTCCCTATCTAGACTTGGGGGTCTGTAAATCACACCCAAAATTAATTTTTCACGACCCTCGAGAAACTGTAGCCAAACAGATTCTGTGTCCACTGTTTCTAATCTTATATCTTGTCTAACACAACAATTTAAATTATCTCTGACATACATCGCCACTCCACCACCCTTCCTGTTGACCCTATCAGTGTGGAATAGTTTGTAACCCTGAATGTTGCACTCGGAAGGCATTTCTCTATCTTTCAGGTTGAACCAGGTCTCTGTTATGGCAATAATATCTATATTACCTGCACTTGCAAGTAATCTTAGCTCATCTATCTTATTTCTTAGACTCCTACTATTTGTATAGTAAACCTTAAGGAGCTAGTCACTCGTTGCCCTCTACTATCTCTCTTTTTTTGTTGATCAATTGCTTTGCATTTACAAACAACTTTATTTTGAATCTTATCTTTTAAACATATCCCTGGGGTATCCTGGTAATATCTGCTGTTTCCAGGCCTATTACTACAGACTGATTGTTTCCCACAAACACCCATACCTCTATAATCTATCAGTTTAAAGTCCTAGACAAGTCTCCAATGACCCCGCAATCGAATTGGCTAATGCAACCACTCCAGCCCCAGAGAGATGAACCCCATCCCTTGCATACATATCACGTTTGCCATAGAATTTGTCCCAGTTATCAATGAATGGAATTGCAAGTTCCTTGCAGTACCTGTCTAGCCAGCAATTTATACCAATTCCCTAGACATCCATTCATTGCCCACTTTCTAGGCAAAATGCTACATATGATTGGGATACCTCCCTTAGACCTAACGACTTCTATGGCTGACCATACTTATCTAGTAGCTCCTGTCTTCTGCCCTTCCCAATGTCATTACCACTAGCACTAAGACAGATAATAGGCTTGTTCCCATTACCTGAATAATATTACCCCAACCTGCTGACTATGTCACCAATCCAGCTCCGGGGAGGCACACCCTCTGTCTGACCTTCCTGTCTCTGTTACAAAAGCACGGTCCATTTTCTTACCTGAGAGTCCCCCACAATCAGAATATTCTTACCTTGATTAGCAGGGAAGTCAGTGGTACCTTTAACCTCACTGACCACTGAAGTACACTCGTCCTGGAGAACAGAGAATCGATTTCCTACCTTCACATCTTCTCTATTAACCTTCTTTATCTTCCTTCTTCCTGAATTGTGAACCACTTCACTTAAAGCGGCTGCCACTTTCGCTGTTGGTAACCATTTCCACCTTACCAGCTCCAACCATCTCACACTCACTCCCACACCCATCTAGGAAGCTTTAGCCTCCTATTTTCCTCGAAGAAGTAGAACCTCCCTTTTTCAACACTTCAACCTGAGATTCTAAAACACTGCAGCTAGCCATGTGCTCGGTATCACCCCACGCTAATTCCCAGACAGCTTAGGACCCGGTATGACCACACGTGACCACTTACCTCAGCGTACTGACATAGTTGAAGTGGACCCAATATAGATGTTCCAAAATAGTCTGTCATGCTCTAAGAGGGGACCAAGAGCTGACCTCATAGCGAACTATGTTAATGTAAAATTAATGATTTGACCAAAAGAACCTTTCCTACCCCAGAGAGGGACACAGAAACAAGGGGTCACAATTGGAAGTTGAAGACTCCTATGAGTCAAAGAGATGTTAGGAAGTATTTCTTCAGTCATAGAGTTGTCAGGAAGTGGAATAGCCTAGAAAGTGACGTAGTGGAGGCAGGAACCATACATAGTTTTAGACGAGGTGTGATAAAGCTCATGGAGCAGGGAGAGAGAGGACCTAGTAGCAATCAGTGAAGAGGCGGGGCCATGAGCTATGACTCGACCCCCGCAACCACAAATATGTGAGTATACCACCACACAACACACACACACACACACACACACACACACAGAGTTAACAAGGTTCACATATGCTTTTCAGTGGAAAGAAGAGGGATTACAAAGCCCTGGAGCTCACCATCAAAAAACTTAAATACGTTATTACACACATTGTCTTCATCAGATTCGTAGTTTTTTTTTTTGGTTTGGTAAATTTAAGATTAATTTTGTGACAAAATT